>JASANE010029826.1:0-14508 GCA_030248225.1 Trileptium ribeirensis
AGATATCAAATTCGCAACCCCTGCCATTGCCGAATGCAGTGTTCGACAAATGTCCCAAAAGTCCAGCAACAAGCTGTTAACACTAACTACTGGAGTTCCTCATTTGATCAGCGCCGTATGTTAATTAGACAGCTCGTGCACAAACGGGAGAAAGAACGCCACCGAAAAGTCGACCCTGGTCCGTCGCGCAGGGCGATGAGTATGACGTACACCTTGCCGACCGCTTCCGGTGAAACAACTAAAGTCTGTAAAAGTTTCTTCTTAGCGACCCTGGGGTGGCGGGTGATAACATCGTAATGACGGCTTTAAAGTCCGGTCCAGACCACCAAATACCTCCTAGTGGTGATCCGGGCGGAAAACTGCCATGTAAAAAGAAGCTAGACCCAGCCACACTACAGGTCCATGTCAAGAGTTTTAAGCCATGCATCTCGCATTACCGGCGCAAGCATGCCGACTTAACTGTAGCTGCGATGTACGCCAATTTCATTGAGACGACTGGACAAAAAGTTTCGCTCGAATTTTACCGTCATCAAATTAAGGCCCTCAATATCAGCTTCGTTAAGCTGGGCCACGAAGAGTGTGAACAGTGTAAGCTACAGCAGAACCATGAGGCGGACACAGCAGCCGTTTCAAACCATGATCGGACAACGTGCGAATATTGCGTTGATGCCGCAGCACACCGCGCCAGATATGTGGAGTTGCGAGAACAGTACAAAACGGATGTGGCGATGCGAGATTTAGACGGAGAGATTACCGTGTCCGCAGATCTACAAAAGGTTAGGCTTAGTTTAAAGCTTTTGTTTTACCATGCTTTATGCAGGCAGATCTATAAGGGAAATGAATTTGGCTGAGAAGAACAAAGATGAAGTCTGTAAGTTTTCAAGTTTGTAGCGAACATTTGAATCCATCAACATCCATCCACGTTGATAACGATAAATTCCAGGTAAGTGTGACAGTAACCTAAAAGGTATTTTGCTTTAGGTTTAGCTTTAGTTTTTTTTGGATTGGCCACATACGATTTGATGTTGACGGAGGTTTTAGGCTCAATATTAGAATCTTTGTTTCTTAGATGAAGAACGCATATAGGCGACATCAAGACCATATTAAAACCCAGTACTCGAGTTGTAAGCACTGCAATAATTCATTCTGTTACGTTAGCTCCTGCAGTTACCAAAGCCTCGGATATATGAAAATTCTCATTTTTTCAGTTAAACAAGTCACGGAATATTACTATTTTTAACGTTTTATAGTTCCCACTGCACGGACCTATTACATAAAATACAGTTGATCGGAAGCTAGGTTCTGTAACTCAAGCTTCGTTATTTTTTAGATCACAATGCTGCCCCGATTCCCAGGAACTAAATCATGTATCTTCACACCGCGGCTGTTCGCCTATCATGAAACTTTTGCCCTTTTGGGTCCACAGCGCTCCGAAACAGGTGACAACACGGTCTCAGTGATCTGGCATAAAGCGGTTGCGGCACGAAACGCCGATGACATCGTAACTGCGTTTTGGATGTCTCTGCGCCACTACAAGGACAAAAGCACTGTAACCATTTGGCTGGACAATTGTACGGCACAGAATAAGAATTGGACCTTGTTTAATGCGTTGGTCCAGGCCGTCCACTCCGAGGAAATCGCTGCGACCAAAATTACCCTCAAATACTTTGAAACGGGTCACACATTTATGTCGGCGGACTCCATTCATCATGGTGTCGAGGAGGCGATGAAGGTGATGAAGGAGGTGCAAGATTTTGATGACTGTGAAAAGGCAGTCAAGAGCGCCACCAAAGCTAAGATTGTCGTAGTCAAACCCACACCAGCAGATTATTTGTCCTGGGAGGATGGTTCAAGCGTGAAAGCACTGCGACAACCTCGGCGCCCTCGCTTAAGCGATATGTCGATCGTGCAGTTCCGGTTCCAATCCAATGCGGTCATTTCAAACGAAAACCGTCCGACCGTCATTTCACATCCTTTGAATTTCTGCGCCGAAATTTTCAGTATGAAGTCACGCCAGGACCACGTGCAGCACTTCCCCGGGGATTCGAGCGAAACGCAAAGACAAGATAGAGAAAAATCTGGGTAAATTTTTGGCGGAAGGGAAGAAAGCTTTCTGGCGCAGTTTGCCGTTAGCAAAGGCAGCGATCGAATTGGAGGACGCGGCGGACGAGCTTACGGGTGAAAATGATTTCTGACTAGCCGTTGTTATGGTCCAGACTTGTTCAATTCTATATTTTGTGGTACGCAGATTTAGTTGCGTTACTACGTATAAATGACGTAACTCAAATAAACCAACGTAAGAATGATGTAACTCCGTACGTCCGCCGGGAATCGTAACTTTTCTCACCGGCAGGGCGACAAAAATCAATGTTTCGATCTCCACGAAATATAACAACACCATAGCTACAAATTGTATACTATATACGTTTTGAGTATGTCACACAGGAATACATGTAAGAGGAAACACAAAATATCGTTTTCCTCAAAATGACCAAAAGTGGAGTTACATCATTTTTACATTTCACGGCAGAAATGATAAGCGCCGTCGCAGTAAACTGACTGGTGAAGAACTTAACTGTGTGGTTACTTTAATTTTCGACATTTGTATCTTGGCAATATGAACGTTTATGAAATAATACCCCATACTGTCAGTAAAACTGCAAGAACAAACGGTGTGGTTCATACTGTCGATAAGTATGGCAATACCCCTAGCTATCTACTTATGAAAAATGTTTATAATAACATGGTTATGTAAGACACCCTGTTGTCGACAGTATTCCTGACACTGCATGGTGTACATAGGTTCCAAACGTTCGAGACATTATAACGTGAAAGCCGCATTATTGACGGTGTACGGCATAATCTGGTCAACATGAATATGGTCTCAATACAAATAACACAACATACTAATACAGCACATTAATTGCTACATGTGGCGTCCACTACTGTTAATTCACGCGAAATTGGTAGCTAAGGGTGTATAACGCTACTGTAAACAAAAATGCAGTAGCTAGGTATGTGCAAACAACCCACGGAAATTGATTTACGGTATGGGTGTCATACCAGCTGTCTATATGGGAGGATCGCAACTACAGACGGACAAAAATTCCAAACAGCGAAGGCATTATAAAACGAACGTCACATAAATGCCGATATCACACAGCATACCATAAATATTAAACCCACTTCCCACCGAACGCCACAAACTCGATTTACACATCACTCATACGCTCTTATAAATATGTATCGGCATGCACTAAGCAGAGAGCAACAGGAATCCGGCAAAAGGCAAAAAGCATACCAATTCCGGTTTAAAATATGTTCACATTGTTTACTTTATCTGGTCCATTTATACTTTATATATACACAATGATTAAGTTCCAACACAACCAGCAAAAGACTAACTCAGTAAATTACCATGTGAAACCTAAGTAGGACATTTCAGTAAGAATATTTCACCTTCACCCGGCAGGAGTTTGTTAACAAAACAAAGCTAGGTCGATGCTTGGAGCAGCTTACCCATTCAGAAATCTGCGGCACATGTTAGAATTGAACTAGTCCAACTTGATATACATAATAGAGTATGGATTATTGAAGTACTTCGCTGTAGGTTTGGCTAACATTATTTGCGTCAAGCACCAGCCAGTGCGCTTTTAAACTTTGTAAATTAGTCCACATTGGAATAAAGTAACATTATGTGCAACGCAGCCAGAAACTGCATTATTGGTAATGAACTGTATTTATTGAAAGTGTGGAGCAGTATCACGGTTTGTCTCATTTATAGTATTTTGATCAGAAAGTCATCAAAATTATCATCTAGTTGAGGGGCACGGGTTAATCAACGCTAGCCTAAACACTGTCTGTGACCACTGAGCGGAAATTTATTATATATGCCTTATTTTATTTTAGAACCATATAAACCAATTATATTTCAAGTTTCCTAAGTAATAGCAAGTAACAAACGTATGTCCAGTAAAAGGGAGGGAGGAGACAGAACCCAAGTGTTGAGTCTACGCTCCGTGCATTAGAAGCACATTCAGTTGAACACAATTTATCCAAAATGGTATAGTGGAAAGCATGGATTTGCTCTGGGTGTCCAAAAAACGATATACTGAGCGATAAATAAACGTTATTCATCAGACTCTTCAAACTTTCAGAGAGGCAATAATGTCATCACAATGCATAAAGTTTAATGTAAAGCAATACTACATTTTAAATCAACTGCACCTTCATTTCTATCATCATCTGTTGTACTATATATGTTTCGAAGACCAGGTTCCGGTTCCGGATTCGGTTTAAAAGAACAGTTCCGGCTATACCCTGGTATTAGTATTTGAAAATATGTAGAACATTATCTCAAAAATTTATTACCTGAACTATGAATTTTCTCCCTAATATTAACACGCCACCCCGAAGCTATCCCTTTTGTAATGCTGCAAATAGGCCAGTTAAATCTTGAATTCAAATCGATTTTATCTAAGCCGTTACCACACCGACATTGAACTTTTAGTTGTTCTTAAAATTGCACGTTGCCACACCGTACGTACGTTGCAATGTGCAATACGTGCGTTATTATACGCTCGCTTTTCAAGGTTTCTTTAAATACCGAGCAATAGCTCCCAGACAGCGATCCAGGTTCAGTCGACCGCTGTGGCAAAAGGGTTGTTAAAGACTATACTAAGTACACATTAGTGTCAGAATGAAAAGGTTAATAGCAAAAAGCTTAATACAAATTCTACTAACAACTGTCAAAAACAATTATATTTTCATACTATCATTTAAGCGCTAAGCCCCCGTTACAGTCGCATTATCACAAAAACCAGAGCCATTCCAAAAATTCGACTCCTTCCTATTGCCTGTTCGTGTCTGTATCTTCTACCTGACAATTTGGAGGTTCTTGTAGGTCATTGGTTGACTTGATTTCTTCGGCTAGTTGAGTAGTGATAGTAGCTTCAAGGTGTTGCGCGTCGGAATCAGTATGCATTTGCTGAGATACAAGCTTTGCAGTAGGAACAGGGTTTTCTAATGATCCGGAAGCTTCACAATAATTACTGTGGCGATGGCCATTGATAGGTGCTTGGTTAGTCGCCGTTTCGTTTGATATCGGTGAATCCGCACTAATATCGTTTTCCTGTCCAGAACGTGTTCGTTTGGGCGTCGTAGTTTGATCATCATTTTTCGATCCTACAATAATTAACTTTAAATAAAGTGAGACAAACATAGGCTCTGCTATGGAAACCCTATATATACAAATAAAAATTCAATGACACCTAAACATCTTCATAGTAAATTTTCGGCTATAAGATTTCCTAGCGGATATTTTATGCTATACCTTTTCCTGGCGGATATTTTCTGAATCCAAAGGGAAATCTGTATAGTGTTTTAGTGAAATGTTTTATTCAACCACAGTCTGCGCCAAAGTGATAGCAGGGTCTCTGCTAGAAAAGCAAAGGGTGCGGGCCCATTTTTGATATAACTCGATTTATAACTTAAAAATAAGTGGAAATCTTGAATTTTTCGGATTTATGCTCCCTTGGGAGTCCACAGATTTTTGCTTTCTTAAGTTTCAGTTGATTTTAGGATTATCCGTATTTCTGGAATCGACTTTTGATCTTGCAGCCTGTAATTTAGAATAGCACTTTATGAAAAGAACAATGTTTCTTTATGCCTCAAATCCATAATACATCATAAAATACACCCATTTTAATGAAAGACAAAGTCGGTATGCTGTTTTTCCAGTTTAAATAAAAGTTCGAAATTTTAGACTACGGTTAATCATATCCGGATTATCCTATATATACAACAATATCACCAGTATATGGCAAACCATACCCCTGATCATCCCTAGTGTCTAAAATCACTAACACATTACTTACAGTGAAAGAAGCCTCAATTATCTGTAAACGATGTGTATACCGTTATGTCGCAGTTACTAATAGATAACAGATGGACTTTACGCCACAATAATTTGACGCTTTAATCACAACAAATAAGGGTTAAATGAAATTACTGCATTAAAGTTCACTGCAGGTGACATAAGTCACCTACGTTTCAATTTACGAGACTACAGTTGTTATTTAGTTATCTTATATATACGTTTCTTCATGACTGCTGCAGTAAGTTAACAGGAGTAGAAAACGTGACTGGATTTAATATTCATAAAAATCTAAATAGTCATGCTGTAGATAGAAATCGATAGTCACAAAAGTTTGGTAACCCCTAGCCCACGTGGCCGTAGCGCTGTGTGTTACTGTGACGTAGAGTTGACGGGTTACTACTTATTCGGGGTTCCGCTATAGGGGGAATAGAGGGCTGACCGCGCATCTTCGGACAGCAACGCCCTCCTCGAGAGTTTGACCCCGAGAAATTTCTATCTTCGACCAACGTAAAGATATAACTGTAGCGAATTTTGGAATTTTTTGCCCATCTCAGTCGCATAATACAGTAACACCGACGCTAACATATATATAAAACAGCACACGTTTGTAAACATTATACATAATATACACATAACCTATTAATATATTATGTGTATACATTATAGGGATGTACCGGGGCTTAGCCCCGGGCTGCGGCAACGTCGAAACCCCGCTCCGGTAAAGGTCAAATTTAGGTGCTGGGGCTACTGATTCAGCTAAAATATTTTTGGCACCAATTTTCTAGAACACATAAACAATCTAGAGCTTTAGCTGAAGATATAATGCTTGCTACTAACTAATTCCACTTCACCTTCTTGAAACTGTGAACTTTAGCTCACAACGTACCGTTTATTAAACTAAACTGTTAGATTTGTGTTGAGTTTTTGATATTTCAACAAGATTATTACGTATACGGAAAAAAGTTGGATGTGGTTTTTGTTTTGACAAAAATATTTTTGATCAGGGATGTTTTGTTCCGCGTCGTATGATTTGAATTTGAACATAATGGTGGCAGCGGAATTCGTCTACCCAGTTCGATTATACATCCCATATCTCTTTAACTGCAACAATAGCAGCAATATATCCGATTAGTCGGAACCAAAATTGAACAACCCTGTATATAGTTGTAAAAATCTGATCAGGGTTTGAAATTCGAAAGTGAAAAAATTGTAATACCAAAGCTCGTGTCGGTTGTTGCAAGAGTTTGTTAAACTGCACTACTTTGCAACACTTTAACGTCAACTTGATAAATACAATCCTTAATAGTCAAAATCAACCGCTGGCAAATTTTTCGCCAGTATAATCTCTAATCGTTCAGCAAGTAAACGATTTCTTTGTTCATTGCAACCCATACCCCATGCCATTTGAAATGAATAGTCTCTCGCTGCTAACTGTTGTCGAAGACGACGCTAGAAACTTGCGGACCAAAGGCGCTAGCATTGGAAACACCGCCGCGTTGGCCTTCTAGAAGTGCAGCGGGTCAATCTTATCCTCAGTTTCTGCATCTGAAACATCAGATGACCACCTATTAGCGTTCGAGATATTCCCTCCCAGCCACTGTCTTGCATGCATGTATATGTGGTATATATGCCCTATATGCGCTGAAAAATCGAACACATCGTACTTTTCGGCTAGGCCCGGTCCCGGCCCTAAAAAGCTTAGCCCCAACCCCGGCCGCCGTATAATTATGGCCCCGGTGCAATATATCAGGGAATAACCGGAACCGGAACTAACAACCGGAACCTTCTATTTACACCGGATCCGGAACCTGGTCTTCGAAATTTATATATAGTAAAACAGACGATGGAAGAAATGATGGTATAGTGGATTTAAAATGCAATAAAAATAGCTTTTACATTAAACTTAATGTATTGCGATGGTATTATTGCGTTTCTGAAACTTCAAAGAGACTGAGGAAACTAATGATGTTTATTTATCGATCAAATATGTCGGTTTTTGGACATTCAGAGCAAAAAATGTCTTCCACTATACACCATTGCGTATACTGCGTCAAATCGAATGTGCTTACAAAGCTTGGAGCGTAGAATACACACTTTCGCTCTGTCTCCAGTCGCCTTCATTTACTACACATACGTTTGTTACATGTTCTTCTGTAGGAAACTTGAAATTATTAGTTTACATGATTCTAAGAGAAAATAATAGATAGAAGGTAATTTTCTGATCAGGTACACAGCTTAGGCTATCGTTGGACAAACAGTGCCCGTAAGTTAGATGATAATGATGAAACTTTCTAATCAGAATGCTACAAATGAGACACACTGTGATTCTGCTCGCACAGTTTCAATAAATGCAGTTCTTTGCCAAAAAAGCAGTTTCTAGCTTCGTTGCAGATAACGTTAGTTTACTTCAATTTAGATTGATTTGCCAAGTTTACAAGCGCACTGGCGGGTGCTTGACGCAATTTATGTTAGCCAAGCATACCCTAAGTACTTCTGCGTAAGCCATACTCTATTACGGAGTTGGACCGGTTTAATTCAAACGTATCCCACAGACTTCTGGATGTGTAAAATAGCTGCTACAAGCATCGACCTGGCTTTGATTTAACAAACTCCTGCAGGTTATTATAAAAAATTCCTGCTCAAATTATGTGCCGTACTTACTTACGTTTCACACGGCAAATTGGTTAGTTAATCTTTTCTTTTGCTTGGTTGTATTGGAACTTGATAATTGTATAATACATATTACATATGTTTGGATTACAAGGTGAAGCAAAAAACGTGGAAAATTTCAAACAAAATTTTTAAACCGGAATTCCGGTTCCGGTATGGTTTTTGCCCTTTGCCGGAACCGCAACCGGAACACGATTTTCGCCGGAACCGGAATTCCGGTTACTCCCTGATATATATTATATATTAGTATATAATAGGTATACAATATATAAAATATTTGTCCCACCTCCAATCCTCGTGTTCAAACTTCACACTGTGCCCTCCCTATTGATTAATATAACGAATACATAAATAGGTCACTAATCTTTACTAGCAAACTACATAATGAATGTAAGGAACGGAAATACTTGTGAGAAAGAAAATGGTTCCGTGCTAGCCAGATCATAATCCGTAGCATTCCATAACAGATATGACAATTTCCGTATTCCTGAAACAGACTTGATAATAAACAAAATAAAAGGCATGACATTATTTGTAAATAATCTAAATTCAATATTGGTATGCAAAATTATTTTTATGATTTAATAGTCGGGCGACCACCCACACTTTAACAACAAGAAATTTTATGATTAAAGAAATTAAAACTCAGTAACCTGATGATTTTCTTTTCCTTGTGTTATCACCTCTTTCACTGCTACGAACATCCACGTTACCGGTCTTTTCTCCATGTTGAGGTGTCACCACATCCACCGTTCGATCGTGTAGAGTGGAGGCATCACTGCAGTCTTGGCTGCGGCGAGTACCGACATTCGTTCTAGCCGCCGAGTTCGAACCAGTACTGCTACTCAGGATGACATCATTACTATCGTCATCTTCCAGATCGACTACTTCAATTTCTTCAGGTACTATTTTGCAAAGGTTATATGGCTTTCTCGCTTCGGCGGTACCAACATCAGATCCAGGTTCAGTTTCTGCGAAGCCGTCGAATTGTTCACCGTCGTCAACGTCTCCACCATTCGCATCGACATCAACATTCTCTACATCAATGACATACAATGCGTAACTTAATCTAAAACAGTGACATCATAGGAATAGTGTTATTCTCATTTTTCCTACGCTTAACAAGAAATGTTAGCAACTGAACAACAACTCTGATAGCATTCCTAGTAGCAGTAGTGGCTAAACACACAATAATTACTGACGTGATGGCTTATTAAGTTTCAGCTACACCCAAGTGCATTTAGAATGAGAATCATTGTAAGATTTAATGTACTGGTTCCGTGTGATCAATCACGTAGACAAAATAAAGAAAATGACTCACTATTATCGTTCCGTTACTTTTAGCCGCTATCCTACAGATTTTTGTCGTACAACGTAATCGAAATTGGTTTGAGAGGTGTTCAAAATCTATACGTTTTTAGTTTGTTCGAGATTAAATTAAATTTTGTTCGATGTACGTTGGGTCAAAAGGCGAGTCATTTCTAGAGAGTAGTGTACGCGCAAAAATCAATAGCTTGCTTGATCAGTGGATATTTCAATAAAAATCACTGATTAATTTTGATTAAAACGAAATTTCGGTCGAGTGCGACTTTAGCGCATTCAAATAAATTACATTTTACCGCATACAAATTTTATAAAATATTGCGATTAGTTGCGAGGCTTCAAACGTTGGCCCCGATTTTACATTTGTTAATTTTAAAGGTCTCACGTAGCAATAAAACAGTACTCACCATTAACAATAGTGACTCCATCATTCTCGTTATCGCCGCCGGCACAATCGTCATCGTCACTATCCAAAGTCACTTCTTCGATAAACTCCTGTTTTCTTCTGTCTATTATTGCCTTCTGGGACCCGTCACTGCTTTCACCATTGTCACTACTATCGTCATCGTCATCCCCCCCCCCGCCCACCACACCCCACCCAACCACACCCCAACCCCCCCCCCCCCCCCCACCACCCCCACCAAAACCACCACAAAATCATCCAAACGCTCTAGAAATACAAAAAAAATTTATAAGCTCCGTGTTGTAGCTACAGTTTATTTCCTAATCGATGTTTGCAACCAGCCGGTTCAAGAGATAATAAGAGTCATATTAGCACCGACATTCAGCAGAAGTATAGAAATGAACAGCCTTACATGGGAGCTCCTGATACTGCACGTCGGTTGAGTTTTTAGTGATTTTTCGCGCAGCTTTTTTAGAAGCAATATAACAATATCCCGTAAACCGTAAAGCTCAAAATTTGCTTAATATTAGCGAACCTTGGTGTGAATGGCAGTATCGGCGCGAAAATTACAAGAAAAAATTATTTGGAAATACAACGCTGCATTCTAATAGTGGCGTAGATTGAGCATTGTGATTTGTGAAAGTTATACTTGTGACAATAATTAGATCATTGTACGTATAGCATTAGTGTCAGCATAGCACTTTTACTTGTGCCACTGCGTTAAATGGATAACGTTGATGTTGTGTGCATGATTATGTTGTATCAAACATATAATTTTACTATACTTTACTATTTAATATAGTTTTTTATCAACTGTTATTCATTTAGAAGACAAATTTTAGCAGTTTCCGCAGTAATATGTCACTGTGATGTATTATGCATCAACGTTCTAGAGGTATTGGCAGATTTTCTAATCACACATTTCGCATGACACAGCGATTCAAGAGCATTAAACGATTGGATTTATTGTTGGAAAACTAGCGCTTTTAATGTCTAAATAGTAGCTGTTTAAAATTTTGTTACAAAAATATTAACACTAGTTTATAAGTGTATTGAGAACAATATTCAAGCATTATTTCTAATTTTTTGTGCTCCGGAATTATACATAAACGCTGACGGGGTTTTGTAACACAGCAAAACAAAAAAATGGTTTTCAAAATTTTGAAAGCGATAATATTATAATTTAGCAATAATTATATGTTGTCAGTCTTATTTATCGCAATAAAACTTGTCTGGCAGTTGTTTTTATCATGAAAATGACGACTAGTAGCAAGTCTCGCAACATTTTGTACTTTATAAAAGACTGGTGTCGTACTTCAGTCTTGAATAAATGGAGAGTAGATGCTAAAAAACTACACAACAGTTTTGAATTGTGATTTTGAAAAGATGTAAAGCTGTAGTGGGCTACCGGCTAGAAAACCTGACCAGTAGGTTTAGGAACATTATGAACTAGGACTTACATACTTCTAGTAAATAAATATGGAAATTTATAAGATATTTAGATATGTATTCCCCTTGCTGATGTACGTCAGTCGGTTACACTGCGTTTCATGCGTTTGGCAGTCACGTATGCCTGAAATATATTTTTGAACTCATCAAAATCAATAATTTCCATTTGCTGTCCGAGGTGTTTCATGACCTCCATAAGATCAGTGCAGTCTTCCGTTTTGGTTGCGTTTTAGTCAGCGCATTTAGTTGCTTCCTCTATTTTACAGCTGTACTGATTAAGATAGTGACAAAATATTTGTATTTCAGTTCAGATGGCGAGAGGCTTCTCAGTTTTCTAATATCAGATCTTTTGTTATATCGCTGTCTGGATTTCGTTTTTGATTGACTGCGCTTATAGGATTGCTAATATACGCACAAAACTTGTGAGATTTTTTAGTTACGCCTGATTTAAAGAACATGTACACTTCAAAAATTACTGGACATTCGAGGTTCAACATAACTTACAGATTAACGTGTTTTAAAATTGAATGGTGTTAGACAACGTTCTTAAATTTCTCGGAAGATTCACGAAAACGTTCGATTGCGTCCATGAACAGTATTAAAACATTCTTCCGCTCGCCAAAAGATATCGCGCCTAATGATACAAAAATGCAAAACTAATGTAAAGTTCCAGATCTATCTTTACATTTTCAAAGTTTAAATACGACAGAAGTACGAGGAGCCGTTTAATGTTATTATACATCAACTCTATCCTGGTTATATCGATGTTAGGAGCTTCGAGGTTTCTGGCCTCAGCTGCAAGCGGTATATAATTAATATGTGTTCTTTTGTTGTGTATTCGGTTTATCATATCGATGTCAACTTCTTCTACTACAGGGCTGATTGGTCGGCTTTCGAATGAAAGAAATTAGTTTCGAAGCTTACCAGTTTCAGCGCTTTGATCCGGTTTTCTTAATTTAGTTATATTGTCTTGACTATTCAAATTTAATGTAAGGTTCCAGTTCCATATTTACCTTTTAAAAGTTTAGATTAGACATCAGTACGAGGAGCCTTTTAATGTTATTATGCATCAACACGATGTTGGTTATATGTTAGGAGATTCGAGGTTTCTGCATTCAGCTGCAAGTGATCTATAATGAACAGGTGTTGTTTTGTTGTGTGTTTGGTTATCATATAGTTAATAACATCCTCTACTACGGGAGTTGATTGGTCGACTTTCGAATGAAAGAAAGTGATTTCGAAGCTTAAGAATTTCAGCGCTTTGATCCATTTTTTAATTTACTTATATTGTCTTGATTATTACGTGACCGTCATGAGATATAACAGTTAGGTCAATGTCGTCGTTTTCACTGTCCAATATTATTAAGGTACTTCTGATAAAGATTGTTCGTTAAAATCTTTATTGACGAATGCCGCTGGTGCAGAAATTTGTGAGCTTGTACTTGGCGGTTCCGAATTGCCATTAATTTGGCAGTCGCTGTTGATCTCCAAAATATAGCTTCTTAGACCTGGAACAAATGCCAAGAAAAAATAGGGAAGTGTATTTTTCAAATGTGACTGGCACAATTAGCATTCATGTGAGGCCTAGCGGTGCGTCCCCAGGACAGCGGATTAGGAAACTGTCGTCACCTCTTGTTTCATTGATTCATTTGGTAGGTTACCTGCGAATAAGAGTGAACCTCTGAACAGGAATATGAAGCCGCGGAACAACTTTCCATATCATGGTGCTCCCAGCTATTTATTAAATTATTTTATACTTATTGAGCTCCCTAGCTACCCTGGGGCTATTCTAATCTTGACTATAATTATGTTTTATTGTTATTTTTAATACGTATATTATCTATTTTTTGTGCTAGTTTCAGAAAAATTTTAAATTACATGAATAGAAATCGCAGCAGTGCGGAAAATATATCACAGATGTATCTGAAAATGTGACCTCACAATCTCCAGGGAACCCACCGCGGTTCTGTCGGCGGGCCAAACGACGCCCAAGCGACAACAGCGAAAGCAGCAACAACAGTTCCGTTGCCGCATGCGACCACCGTGGTAATACTACAGGGGTCCGATTCTGACACTACAGGCGATGCCCGAACGGGCACCACCGCTAATTTGAACAATTTAAACCTGAACCAGCCTGCTGGTGCTAAAACTCATCAATCACGGGATGAGTATGCTGTGCCCGGTAACGGGAGTGAGGACTCATCTTCTGAGTTTTGGCATCAAGTCTCTCATAGACGTACAGTCATGAATGAGAAGATGAAACAGTTTAAAGCTGCTGTGCATAATGGGCACCGTCAGACTTCGGATCTACCTCCACGGTCAAAAAGGCGAAAAAGAAAGGCCATGGACATTCTGGACCGGCAAAAGGCAAAGCATAGAAAAAGGCCTTGAGTATGAAGGCAATATACACTTGAAAGGGTGCTAAACGTGATGAAAAAGGCACCTCCACCTGCGTCCAGAGTAGGCTCATACATACAAGCTGCCGCCTCTTCCTTGAACGTTGTCATCGTTCATGCTGACGAAGACAGACGAAAACAAACTGAGCCACAGGAGGCAAAGATCCTGTGATTGGTTAGTGGCTTCTGTTGAACAGGCTTCCAATAATAGAAATCTTGATTGAGGATTCAGGCCTCTCGCAGGGCTTCTATCATGTAACGCAATAATCAAGAGTCCGTTGATTTCATAAGAAAGTAATTTTCTGATCAGTGGTCAGAGACACTGTTTAGGCTAGCGTTGGACAAACAGTGCCTGTTACAGAGATATGTAACGAAACCAAGTAGATGAC
>JASANE010029827.1:0-19528 GCA_030248225.1 Trileptium ribeirensis
CTCATTATTATTTTTAAAGTAAACAAAATGTTTTAAGCGTTTTAAGCGTTTTTTGGATGAAAAACAGCATAATAAAAACGCATTTCATAATTACAACATAAATTACAATTTATGATACGAAATGACGCTAGAAGGAACGAACACTCTATACAAAATAGGAGCATTTATAAATAAAATAGGATGCAAATATATTGTGTTTAAGCAACTGTAATCTATATGAAAACCGAATATATAACATAATGATAGTTGCAAAATCGGGCATAAGATGTGATGTACGGCCATAAGAAAAAAGAAATAGTTCGTGTATATAACTTCTGCGATACACTCATAATTGTTCACACACAGTATTGTGAATTTTAGTAAGCGTAAGCGCCCTAACTGGTTACGTAGGAGCTACATAAACACCGTTAGTAGTTAACAATTTTGCAAAAAAAATTTTAATCTACTGTGGAATGACCAGCATGGCTCTCTTGATAAAAGGACCACTTGCACTCAGCTAATGAAGTAAGTAAACGTCTGGACCTTACTTCTTGATGATCCTGATACTCCCAGTATAGATGTTATTTGTATTCATTTTTAAAAGACTTTTATTCCGTTGTTTATGAAAAACATCTCTTAAATTGTCATCGTTTAATATTAAAGGTTAACTGTTATCATGGATCAGAGCCCTTTTAGGCGAAATGAACTCAGAAGGTCAAAATTGAAAATATTTTTAGTATGCGATCTGTAAGTTAAGGTGTACCTCAAGTCGCAGTACTGGGCCTCGTTTAATTCTATTAATTTTAGAAGACTTGCAATATTTAATGACTGATGATCATGTTAATTTTTTTGCTGATGATGTTAAGACTTACTACGATGCAAAAGTGCCTATATTCGCGTCTCTGACCAATATCCAGACAGCTCTGGATGCTGTGTCAAATTTTACTCCAACACAGAAATTACAAATTGCTTCATCGAAGTGTTCAGTTTTGCATATTGGTAATGATATTATATATATTATATATTATATATATATTATATATATTATATATTATCATATTTTACATATTTTTCATATTTTGCATATTATATATTTTTTATATTTTGCATATCCCCAAGCTTAAATGTTTTCTAAAAGGCGAATTTTTCCCTGCATCTAATAATGCCAAAGATCTAGGTGTTCTTGCATCCGCGGATATGAAGTTTAGGGTTCACTGCTCTAATTTAGCTACCAAAGCACTAAATATAATTAATATGCTCTGTCGAGTTGTTACCACTAAATCGAAGTAGCTCATATTAGACCTTATAAATCTCTTGCACTGTCAGTGCACGATTATTGCTTACATGTCAGGTCACAGACCTTGTTTAGGGACGACACAGTTGAAAAAAAATCCAACGGTACTTTACCAGTAGGTTACTGGTCCCCTTAAATGAGCCAGCTGTTCCATATCGTCAATGTCTTGCTCGATTCAAGCTGATTCCGCTTGAAAAGGGGAAACTAATAAATAATCTTATAATCTTTGTTTATAAAATGCTGTACAGTGATATGGGCTTATATCCAAATGCTTTCTTCTATCGTAACACAAGAATAGTCGAGGTCCATTGTATGTTACTTACTATTCCCATATGGCGTACTAACAAACAATTGTTTTGCAGCTAAAATGTACAAAATATTAGATAGTTTACCAGAAATTTACCGGATGGAGCTCGTTTAATACGAGCTGGGTCTTCTAGAATTTTTAAGAAAACAGTTAGTATCGTTGATTTAAACAGGCTTTTACGCTTTGATCGTTCCACGTAATATTTATGACTTGACAATTACGTTTCTGTATATGTATAAACTGTTAGTGTGGCTCTATCTCCACCATGTTGTTTAACTATAATTTATTCTTGTTCGAATAAATAAAAAATAAAACGCACGTGCTTTGTAAATAAACAACCGCGTGGTTACAGTGCATAAATAAATAATTTTTCAGTATTTTTCTTGATTTCTAACAGTCATCACAAGCCGTGGCAGTAGCATAGTTATTAAGAACAGCGGGAAATGCTTAACAAAGGTAGAAATTTAGATCAGTGTCAGCAGTATTTTCTTCCCAAAAATATATGTAGATTTCTTTTTATTAGTTCGTGAAGGTTTCACACATTGGTTTAATATTTTGGATATAATATTAAATGTTGAATCTAATTTTAACATTAATTTTCGGAAATCCATGTACCTGGAGCAAGTAAAATGGTTCCTCAAAAGCATTCAACAGAATGAGGGTAACATAACACACTGGTGTGAAAGTGTTGTTTGAAACACAGTTCGCGGTATTGTAAAAACATTTTGCTCCCCTCTAACTTGTTTATTTATTGATTTACCCGTCTATCAAATTTTATATAAACATTTCTAGCAACATTGCGATACTATACGGTGCTCGGCATACGACTGATTCAATTTTTGGCTACATTTGCATCCGATCCGACCGAATACGTACGTACGAATTTGCTTTTTTGTACTTGAGGAAGATTCGATTCGGTCGAAAACAAGCCAAATTCAAAAACGGCTTCCAATAGACAAGAAGTGTTAGTCAGCTGAACCATCTGATTCATACTAACGGTACCCATACGACCCGGGCTTCCTCGACTCTCAAGCGAGAAGCAGCGCTTAGTCCCGAGGAACTGATTTAGCGTAGCAGACCGCATGCGGGCTTTGCTAGGGTGTTCGGCCTGGTCCTTTTCGATGGCGCAAGTGGCTAATTTTTTGGTATGATTTGTAGTGGACCCCCGGGAGAGGAAACCCTAGGCCTATGTATAGGTAATATATGGTCGATCCATGATTCTATATCCTTCACTCAAAGAAGCCTCCCTTTTGACCTGAAAATCACTATGGCGAGGAATTCGCTTTAATGGTACGAATATGCTACAATTGTTACAGCTTTTTCCGTGTTCTTCAAAGTTTATCGCAACGTGTCGCAATGCACACTGTGTCCATTTGGATACAGTGTGCATGAAAATGTTAAGCGATAGACAAATTTTTGATTAACACTTTGATGCACGACGGAAATTGCGTATCATTCAATGTTTGACAAACCCGCGCCGGCACCACGGACGGCAGCCAGGTTGTATGGATGAAAGCTGCGCACACTAACCACTGAGCTATCTAGGAGCTGTCGTGCGGTTCCTCAAGAAACCTCGGAACGCGAGCGAGTAACAACACACGTGCAAACATACAGTATACGACAAATATTGCTATCGCAACGCGTCGCAGTGTACGCTGGGTTTATTTGGATACAGTGTGCATGAAAGTGTTAAAGTTTGCTTTGCATAGTCACATGTATAGGTAGTTTACGCATATGTACTTTTGTAGATTGTAGGCTAGATAGATATAGCATACTTGTGATAAGATCTTCTATAAAATAATGTTTCAAACAGTGCTAAGCGCCGTCAGTAATTTTTGAGGAACTCAGCCATTGATCGCTTGTCTCAACAAGAGGTCTGTAGAAGACAACTTAATTTCAGAAAAGTCCAATTTGCTCTGTCAGTAAAAAAATTTGCATCTAAATATAGCATATAAACGAGGATGCCTGAAACTTATCTACACCTAAGTCTGCGGCTACACCTAAGTATGTTTTTTTCAGAAATATGACAAAGCATCTTCCAGTTTAAGTGAAAACAAAATTATTGGAAACAAACCTGTGGCTTTTAATGTTGCTATCGATAATCATATCACTAGGACATTGTTTGCTAGTAGAGATTAATGACCAACTATTATGGCAGCACATCTTGGAAAACTTTCTCTGAAATTACCGTTGTGTGATTGATTGAACCTGTTGCCTTAATGGCAATGTATAACATGTATTTTCGGTTTGCTAAATATCAACATCACATTCAACAAAATTAATTGAATGAAAAACAAATTTAATCATTCCGGTGTTGCATATATGAAGACAATAGGGATATACAAGTGATATGATGTTGTTAAAGACGGTGTAGTTGGAGTCAAGACATATAGTGTAATAAGTAAGTAAGGTGTCGAAACGGTACTGATCAGGCAAATACGCCGGGCTTTATGGAAAACAACGAAGATACAACGATGCTAACGAACTCTTAGTATCTTCTTCCAAATACAACAAATCAGAAAATGCCGATAGCAAAATTTTCTCACGATTTACAAAAAGTGATAAATATACGCTCGTTATTATACCAGTATAAATTACAGCTCTACACATGAATGAATACAAGCAGATCGGCAATTTTTATAAAACTCTATTTATTGATGAAACTATTTGATAGCAACGTAAAGCCCAATATAAACCTGTTACAGAAATATTTATTAGCGGTTGCTCCATACTGAAACGGTTAAACCATTCATCCAAATGTATATATACACTGCAACTGCGCATGTTTCTTTATTACTGACCCCGTGAAGTAGCATCGCGAGGCCTTTTTCTATTAAAAGATCTCAAAATGTCGAGTATGGCGTTCATGTGGGCAGTGTTTAAAAGATGTATACAACAAATCCGAAGAAATATAGCTTATTCCTTCATAAAAATGCAAAAGATGAGCGATATACAAATGGCGAAGCATATACTGTGTTTGTGAAGACAACGTGGTATTATCGTATTGCTGAAAAATTTTACTTTTCTTGATGACAACTTTCCATTCCGGCTTTATAGTGGTTTCTTTAAGCCAACATGTTTTCACTCGGTTAGCGGAGTTCAAGATTGGTATTTGTCGTGTACTCCCCATTTTCCCCAACAAGAAATTAGAATTTGCAATGCGACTTGACTTTATATTGCATATAATTTTAACAATAGGTGAAGATAATGAGAAAAAATGCAGCAACAAAACGGCTTGACTAAAATGTAGATGATCGATCACAAAATTAAGAATATTATTTTTGTTTTAGGTAATGACATTCAACATATTGCAAGTCGTTGACGTCAATCATAAAAGGGGAATGAATAAAATATGTGGATTATGGCAAGATATTTCATTTGAGAAAGTTTCAACTTCTGAAACTAATTAAAGATCCCAAATTAGCTTTAATTAATTTTAAAGCAAAAAAATGTCACTTTGAACGCGTGAATAGAGTATCGTTTGTAAATTTATTATTGTTGCTAATAGCCTAATGGCAATATTCAAAAACAACTTCGGAATTATTTCAGTACTCGCTTTGGGATTAACAAGCCTCGATTACTGCTGGCAATAGTATTCAAGTTGGTAAAACCACCTTTTTGTATTGAAATGCTTAATTGTAATGAAGGCAAGTGAAGAAGAGAACGATTGATCGTTTTAGTAAACCCATACTTTTATACTTTTGGCTTCCGTTATTACTTCACTGCATATCTTGGTTCCATGAATTTGGCCTTTGAAATTCTTCGTAAGTATATATCACAGTTGCGGTGCCGGACAGTGACGTTTTGATTGGTTCGAACGCCGCTTATTACTTAGAATCCTGAATATGAATGTGTTGAAGCAACGACATTGGTATGCATAGAATATGAGCAAAAAATGTTGAAGGTCGGAACTTTGTTGACAATGGGCAATATAGAATAACTTAAAACTGTACAATGCTTTACATTTTGTTATTTCAACACGAATTTCATTTTTGTTGAATTCTGAATACTCAATTAGATCAAAGCTAGCTTTATAAAAGCTGTCTGAGCATTAGCTACATGTACTGCTGTGACATGCAGCAACTTTTCGTTAAACATATCTCTCTAGTATAATAACAGCGCATTATTTGTATTACATTGAAATGTTCCGTTGTTCTCTATCTTTGTTCAATACTACTTGAATGATGTATGCATACTTCCTATGAGTCGAAGGTCCTCTGGGGCTTTTAGTACCCCCAGCCCTAAATTTGTCAATACTTAAGATACAACGAAAGTTTTTACACCACACAGCTCAGCTCGATCGGTTGGTTCTGAAAATATCCACTGTTACGACAAAGAAGTTTTCAATTTTGTGGTTTCTTTTTACAAAAAATTTTCGAAAGAATTTCTCGACAACTGTATAATTTTACCCATTATTCGAAAAGTTGAACCGGTTTACTGATTAAAGAGTTTATTCCTATTTATGTAAAATCGTAAGACTACGGCTGAGAGTAAGCCTACCCATGAAGTGATTGCGTAATTTTAGCACGATTTGGCTCATCTCGTCAATGCGGTTCGAAAGATGTATAAAATTATATATTTGTCGAGAATTTTTTCCAAAATTTTGTGTAGCAACGGAGTGATCAGGAATCCTAAATGTCAAAAAAATTGTAATAAAAGCACCCGAAATGAACATTTTCTGAACCAGCTAATCGCGCCTGTGGTGCCATAAATTATCACTTTAATTATCTTGAAAATTGGCCAGTTTCGGGCTAGAGAAGTTAATAGACAAGGCTTAGAGGTGGTTGTGGGTAAATAGTTTCTTGTCAAAGTTCCTCGGAGGAAGGGGGCGGTGCAAGCCAGGGGAGATAAATTTCTGTTTTTAGGAACTCAAACTTTTTTCTCTAATTTTTGCCAATTTGCCCAAAATTTTGACAATTTAGCGAATTTTTGCCAATTTTATCTATATTTTTGACGCTTTTCACCTTATTTTCGCTGAAACATTTCCGCGCGACGGGTGGTGTGCTACGGAACGTTAAAAGGTGGGTCGAACAGTTAGGGGGTAACCCGCCTAAAGGTGATGTCTCCTAGGCCTCCGTACCGACCCCCCGTCGACAACTATAGCATATTTGTTGTTTTATTGAATAAATATTAGACGGTTAGAGTCCTGCTTATTTATTTTAGCAACGACATAAGCGCTCAGGATATCGATTTTTAACCAATGACATAAATGTTGGAATATCGGTTGTAAGTTTTAAAATAGAAATTCATGAACCACGAAAAACAGGGATGCAGTACGCTACTCTAACGTGGGGTGGCCACAGTGGGAATATTGAAAAAGCCGCTTTACGGCGACCCCTATTTGTCGAAAAGTCGGGTTCCGAACACCGCTGGCCGCGCTCCTGATGAATAGCCAATCGATCTTATCTAGACAAGTTAAAATTAATAACCAGCTGCGTAGTCAGGCATTATTACCTTTGGGTTTACCTTACCCTAGCAAGAGGAATAAGAAATCATAATTCATGGCAACGTAAACCTAGATTTGTAATAGCCAATGAATACAACACCGAAATGCTAGCATGCGCTACCGTTATTGGAAAAGATACCAGTAGATATTGACGGACATTGAATTAAATGTGACACTCTACATAAATACGCAATATTAAAAATTATTTTGATGTTTGGATTTCAAATAAAATTAACAGTTATTTAGCTAGAGCTTGGAAGAATATACTTTATACAATACGTCTTTGGCGAAATTTTATTCTAACTTCTCAAATTAAAGATTCAAATGGCCCAGACGATTGTTGGTGGCATGAGATGCGATTAAGTGTACTCGTGTTTAGATTAGAACCTAAAATATTTGTCGAGTTTCGGCCCGAACATGATTGTAAAAACAGTGAAACCATAAATTAAATAATTGACATGTTCAAAACACAGAATATAGCGAAAACAGTGAAACCATAAATTAAATAATTGACATGTTCAAAACACAGAATATAGCGAAAAATTAAAGATACATATGCATAAAATGGAAGAACAACCATAGTTTTGTAGAAATCTACGAGATATTGCTGTTTAAGGCAAAAACAATTTTCACAGTGACAAAAAACGATTATACTGCGTACCTATCATACATTTAGAGCGTTTGTGCCCTTGTAGCGGAATTTGCTTAAGCTAAAGATATTGTCGACACCTGCTAAGCTATCAATTGCGATTACAGTGTGCTTACTATAGTAGCATTTTGAATAGACATAGCCAATCACATCGTTACCCAGTGGTCTGCATAGCGTAGCTTATATGTTTTGATAAAATCCGCAGTATTAAACATTCGAACATTTTAAACCAGCGAATCGATATGGAGATACAAAGCGCTAATGTGCTTGCCGTCCCTGGTTTGCTTTATATTCGTACGATCCTCAGTATACAATCATCAAGTAACGCAGTGTCAGCGACACCGTTGGCAAATGTCAAAATTTGAGACAGTGACCATCACAACATTCGTTCCTGTCAAAAACGTTGCCACTATTTTGAAATTATGAAAAATTATGTACTGTCAGCCGCTCCACGATATTTTATGACACTGCTATCACAACTTTAATAGTGTCAAATAACGGAGACATTAATGTACCTTGAATCGAACATTATATAAATACACTGCTGCACCGAGGCAATCTACTGTTTATTTAAACACAAAATTTCTGAACATTTTCTGGTGGAATTTGGGTGGAATGGTTAAGTAAACGGTGGGAGGTGTCTGCCGCCCCCCGCAAAAGAAGCCAAATACTTATAAATCTTCGCAAAATGCCCTAGTTACTGATGCTATTTGTGAAAAATATTTTACATTTTCAAAGATTTTCTATTTTTGGGCTGCTACTAGTGGTACCTAAAACTGTGTACAATTTCTCGTGGTAAGTGTATGATTTTATAATAATATTCGAAACGGATTGACGAGCTATGTCGAATGAAACATGATCGTTCCTGTTTATCGATGTATAAGAGTTTATATGAAGGAATCATTGGTAGTGTAGCCATTTTGAAATTCTTTTTGCGAATGAATTAAGCCAATTTTGGTTAGGAAAAAACCAGTTTTTTTAATTTTAAAATATTCTCAG
Source organism: Trileptium ribeirensis (assembly GCA_030248225.1). Taxonomy (NCBI): domain Eukaryota; kingdom Metazoa; phylum Nematoda; class Enoplea; order Enoplida; family Thoracostomopsidae; genus Trileptium; species Trileptium ribeirensis. The sequence continues at coordinate 8,675 of JASANE010029827.1, forward strand.
CAGTTGCTCATTTATCTTGTAATGATTGCCCTACTAACCTTGAGGAGTAATACGTTACAACGCTAGGAAAAAGAACAGCTTAGTGCGGTGGGTACGGTGTGCGGACGCCCACGACTTAGTCTTAGGCTTATAGTAAGGGTAAAGTAAAGAGCTATTTATCGATCCTGTTTATCGATGTATAAGAGTTTATATGAAGGAATCATTGCTAATGTAGCCATTTCGGAATTCTTTTTGCGAGTGAATTAAGCCAATTTTGGTCAGGAAAAAACCAGTTTTTTTAATTTTAAAATATTCTCAGCAGTTGCTCATTTATCTTGTAATGATTGCCCTACTAACCTTGAGGAGTAATACGTTACAACGCTAGGAAAAAGAACAGCTTAGTGGGTAGGCGGTGTGTGCGGACGCCCACGACTTAGTCTTAGGCTTATAGTAAGGGTAAAGTAAAGAGCTATTTATCGATCCTGTTTATCGATGTATAAGAGTTTATATGAAGGAATCATTCTAATGTAGCCATTTCGGAATTCTTTTTGCGAGTGAATTAAGCCAATTTTGGTCAGGAAAAAACCAGTTTTTTTAATTTTAAAATATTCTCAGCAGTTGCTCATTTATCTTGTAATGATTGCCCTACTAACCTTGAGGAGTAATACGTTACAACGCTAGGAAAAAGAACAGCTTAGTGCGGACGCCCACGACTTAGTCTTATCTTAGGCTTATTGTAAGGGTAAAGTAAAGAGCTAAGATTAAGCTAAGGCTAAGGCTTAAGCTTGATACATAGAAATAGTAGGAGAAACATTTTACGTATGCTCATAAATATTGCTTTGACCCTAGAAGATTAAAGGAAAGGCTTGATCTAAAAATTTTTATTTAATTGTATAAAATCACACTGTCTCACTCAAAACAAACAAGAGACACATATTACTTGCTGAATGAAGTGCTATGAATTATTTTTAAACAAGGCAAAAGATGCTAGCTTTTGTGAGCGCTAAAATCCGGCAACGCGATTCGAACAAACTTTCTTTAGAATTAAGCTTAATGTTAGCCTAAGCGTATACCGCCGCAATGCTTGGATGAGGAGTAGGCTTGTAATATAAAGGTATAACAAAGCCTTAGTTTATTTACAGTGCGAAATTAGCTCTTCGCGTGTTTTTTATTAGAAGCACTCTTTGAATTCACCCTGCTGCAATATACAAAGTTTATTTCGATGCTATTTTGTTAATACCTCTATGTTTTGAAAAATAGATAGTTATACAAGATCCCGTCATTTGGAAGTTTTGTCATCCTGAAAGCACACCATACAAAACAAATGGTACGTCAGTCATATTTACATTACATATATTGTGATACCGTACTATCAATTCGCCTTTGCTAGGGTGTGATTGTGTTTAGTACTGTAGTTTGTTACTTAAGCAATATCACTGATATCGTCATACTGTGGACTGTGGTTTACAGATTTATCGTGCCTTTAAGAGAAACTATAGTTTTCAAGATATGAATACTTTAGACGAAATGGAGATACTTGAAGCGGATATTTACCTATCTACATTTGTGTGGCTACCAGTAGGCAATATAATAATATGGTCGTCCCTACAACATCAAGAAATTATGCGTAGGGTGTCAATTACTGAAGTACACCTATACCTATGTGGTTCATCGACAGTAGCCCAAATTCCTTTCAGCCCCCCCCCCCCCCGGTTTTTTTTCGGGTGGCGGTAGGTCGGACCCCCAATTTCTGGGGGGTGAGTTTATAAGCAGCTGCAGGTTTAACCGACCCCCGCCAGAAATTGGGGGTCTGACGTACCCCCAAAAAATAAACTGGGGGTCCGAGCTACCGCCCCAGAAACTGGAGGGTCAGTGTATCTCGACCCACCCCAGAAACTCGGGGCGGGGGCGTCAGGCCGAAAACGCCCGTATCATCAAGCACGGTCTAACATTACAGTGCAGGGAAGTGTCATACTCTTCCCTAATCGACTTCTGTACGTACTAAGTATATACGTTATATAACTGAATAAATATATAGCGTCTGCTATTTCACATAACACATGCGTTTTATTCATATTTACATCAATACATTAACACATTAAATTTCATATTAATTGTTTATCGAGTAATGTTTGATAAAGTAAAGCCGTCGGCAGGAATCGAACCAGAGTTGTACCAATGTAGCCTTTAGGGGTGATGTATTACGTTAGAAAAATAACAGCTAAGAGTGAAATTTTCGTGGCCGCAACCCTCTGTCTTAGGCTTAATATAATGCTCATAATTATGTATAACGCTGAGGCTTAGGCTTTGTACATCGGAAACGGCATACCATGCATCTTTCGCTCGTAAAACTTAAATCGGCCTCAGACTTGTACGATTGAAAGCGGTGTACGCAATCCACTGAATTGGCTACAGGTGATGTTGCTCAGTTTCTTAAGGATCTTCGTACGTACAAACATATACCACACCACATACTAAGTTAACACAATTCTTTTCAGTGTGCTTTACACTTTGGCACCACTGGGCATGAAGTTTTAGTATCATAAAACAAGTTTACGAAATCATGAGGCAAGCTTTTATGCATATTACGGTTGCAATTAAAGTGAAATTATGATATCAGCATTACCAAGCAGTGACGAACGGCAAACTCATTAAAGTGGTGGATGAAATTTGAACAGTTTAATTGCGAACGACCGTAGCGTAATTAGGACTTCACTACGTGAAACAAAATTTAAGGTAGAGTATTCATACCAGTTGTTTTGTATACTTGTTGTCGTTGCCATACCCAGTGATGTTTGCTGTTCTTTGGTACACGCTTGGGCTTCAGCTATCCGGTTCAAACCCATGCTTTGTTAGCACAGCGATAGTGACAATGCACCACAATGAAGCAAATGTGAAAATGGAGAGTACGCGGTCTGACGGTTATAACTTTAATTCCAAAACTTGAAATTTCCGAATATGGAATATGCATGCCATATAGCCAGCCACCAGTCGGACAATGGTGGTCAACTAATAAATGTATAGAAAAGATAGGAAAAGCAAACAGTCGTAAAGTTATATAATAGTTTTACCAACGAATTTGTCCAATATTCAGCACGCCTGCGTAACAATCACAGGACGCGATTGAAAATTGATGGTTGAAATATATACCTGTGTTTTTATAGATAAATAAATTATATATAAAATTATATATTATAATTATGTATAAAAATATACCATAGATTCACTAATCCATGTCTTTATCATATAGAAGTAATTTAACGGAAATAGATATACGTGGAAATTGTGTAGTTCAGTAGTGTTTGTTCTATCTATGACAAGTGCGCCCATATGTGCATCTTATGTGTCACTATTTCCTTCAACTCCAGAGATTTGTAATTTTCGTGTTCAAGTTTGATAAAATGGCGACTCAAAGTTACTAAAAGCTTAAACGGAAAAAATCCCTAGCATGTAATAATGGCCAACATAAAAATATGAAACAATATTCGATTATCGTTTTTGCAATTATGCGTGAGCTATCTTATATGCGTATACCTCGGTTAGCACTTTGTAAAAACTACGAACTGAATAGTGCTAAATTTCTACAATTGGTACTCGCTAGTAAAAGCTAATAGTGTCTCTGTGATTTGCTGTTACAGTTTACATACGTGCGCATTTATCTATATCGCAAATCCATGGGCATCCGCTCGCGCTCCTCAAATTCATCCTGAATCGAGCAGATGTGTTGAAGGTCTCTGAGTGTATTAAATATGCGACCATAAATGTTGTGGAGGAACGCGTTTTCAAGCGAACGCTTTCAATAAATTTCTATCTAATATGTTGAATGTGGTATGGTGGCCGGGAACAGTGCCTGTGTGTTATTTCTTTTTCAGAAATCTTGACCTTGCAAAGAATATCATTATTTGTTCACTCAGCAATTTTTATATTATTTTTGTTTTCACAAAAGAACGACACAGCCAGGGTTATTCTCACATTGTCTTACCAAGCTTAAGTTTGTTATGTGGCCACGAGGCAAAATAAACCAAAAATATAAATCAGTAAGTTTAAGAATGTTCATGCAGCGTATCAAGATTCACTAATAGGTGATTTATATCAATAGAACGAAGAAACAATATTATCTGATTAAGAGCATGCCATGTCCGCTCGTCCAGCCAGATATCAAATGAAAGCATGGGAATTTTGGCAGATATGCATTTTTTGTTTTTGATATCCACAGTTTCACGGTTTATATGGGTAGCCTTTGTACAAAACATTACTATTACGCAAATCACGGAGTATTTTTAGTAAAGTTTATACATAGTAAACTTTGCAGTATGTTGACTTACAAAACAAATCTTAATAATTGTTGATTCAACTAATATCTTGATTTTTAAAAGACGTCTCTCCAACTATCTACAAACGTTGGACACTCAAGGTAGGCTATTAGAAGCCAGTACTGGCCCAAGTCTCAACTTGCCTACACTAGTAATTTCTTAGTTTTTCAATTATCCTCTTTTCTTATTGCTGATTTTATTACTGTTGTGTCTGGATAAAATAAAATAAAACAATAATAATAATTTGATAACAAGGCGAGATGAATTTAAGAAAGCTGGTTAACACGCTAAGCTTAGGATAAAAATTCAATGCAGTATAAAAACTGCCATTTTGAAAATGGGCTTTTTATTAATTTCTTCAGATTATTTTAATCTTGCTTTAATCATTAGAACAATCGCACAATTTGCTGTGTAAGATATAGTTGACATCAGGAATGTCTTTAACGGCCTGTATGAATACATAAAACTTGACAAGAGCACTTCTTCACCGCATGAGATAGTGATATCTTCATTGTAACTGTTGATTATATTAAACTGGTGTTCTGACCAGCTCGTGCTTCGCTTAGAACACATAACTAACAACATGCCTTCATTATTGATTTCTAAGCCCTTGTCAAAATATGTGAAACGTCAATATATAAACTTCAGACAATATTAATAGAAATTTTAAATATGTAAACGCCAGCCAACGCCAAACTTTAATTTGCACCGCCCCAGGAATTGCATAAATTCACACATTTCTGCAAAAAAATAAACCCCTAAAGCGATAACTACTCACTCTCTTACCTAAACGGTCTGTACTTCTAAGCAAACCCACATTTTAGAACAATAATTACTAAAAAATAGTAAGCAAATTGTTAATGGCCGACAAAAATAAGTTAAAAGTCTGGCTAAATATAAAATAGACCGATAAAACTGTGTTTTACGGCAAATTCATAATGTTTACTCTATATTAGACTATTATTGATAAATGTTAGAACGCACAGCTGACCTTTTTAAACTTCAGCCCAGAAAAGCAAGCGACTAAACGTATTTCTCGCCCAGTTTAGAAATAAAAACGTCAGCGTTCATGCTAATTACGGTCGGTTATCGTATGGTTTCATTAAGCTGCAAAGTTTTCATAATATATGAACATTTACACAAATACCGGCTCAGTAACTGTAAAACTATGCGACGTTACTTTAAAACCAGCAAATGTTCGAAGCAGTTGCAAAACGGAATAATTATTGTAGTGATAACAACTAGCATATCCCGTATATTACACATATACGGCATAACCTATCGCATTTATTGTGATTATCAAATAACTAGCAAATTTATGTATGATACTCAAACAAGTTGACCAAATTCACTTATTTTCGCATAACAGAATTGTATTGGCAAATAATAGGTGAGGGTTTGCCCCTTACCTTTCTGTCATAATATTATCCATTTCTTTGTTAACGTTTATTTTGCTATAAAAGTATACGGCAGTGCTCTGCGAACGCTAGTAAACAGGTTGTGCGGACGATATTTAATTATTATCCATTCATTAATCGCATCAAGCTGTTTTGGAAGAATGATACCACAGTAAGTGTAAGCTCTCATATATATCATCGCAAGTGAATTAATTTTGTATGTATTTATTTATGTGATTACTAAATTAGTTTCTCAAACAACTTTATGTGTTTCAAGAATAAAGGAAGTATCTCAATATGCGTACCAGTATCCATAATTCACGGCAAAATGGTAATATATTATGAGCTAATATACAAACTGTTTGGTGTTCATTGAAATTTCGTTGTTGCCACATCAATATATCAACACATTTTTTAAATATATTTATTTTGATACATTTGTTAACAACACATTTTCTTTATTCTTCGTTTATGCCCATTGGTCAAAATCGACCCTGCGAGTAAGGTATATTAACAGAATTTTTCAAGTGGTGGTGTGTTTTTCTCAGGTGTTGTTATTCGCTGCTTTCCGTGGTTACTTAAGAAGCCTAGCGACGGCACCTAAATAGCTAAGTGGCTTGCGTATGCCGCTTACAAAAACTCGGTTTTTAATCTTGGCGCACGGTGTTTGTCAAAGTTGGACGATGAACAAATGAATTAGGTTCATTAAAAGTGAATTATTAAAATTGGAAAAGTGTGATGTCATATTATGCGATATCTAGAAACATATTACGTGATATAAATTGCAGTTGAAGTAATTTGTTGTAACTTTGTAACGTTCAGGCAAAATATTCATTCGGTGAAGCTCCAAGCTTCTGTTTGTGGAAAATGCACAACGGTTAAATAATTTTTTAATTTTACTTAATTTTGTGTTCTGTAATAGGTATAAAAAATTTGTTTTTCGAATATAGTACGTAACAGAGTTGTATTTTTAATTAGGAAAAAGACACTCTCTCAAATTATTATATGTACTAGAAATAAATATTTGTAGCAACGACCAAGATTCTAGAAAACTTACTTTAGTTTGTGTCTGTATGTACTCTCTATGTCTTACTGTGATATGTTTGATAATGTATTCTTCACACCAATCATAGTAGTTATTAGTATGCAAGCCTCAAAATAGAAAATGGTCAAGTTTTGGTTCTGTTCGTTGTTTTGGAATATCTACTACATGTTGCTAAAAAACACTTTTTCCTCATCACAAACTCGTGGAAGAGGTTAACGTTCTTCTAGAAAACTAAACGACGTACGTCAAATCGCCGTTAAAATCCAAATCTGCGAAACTCTGAGGATTTTGTGGGTTATACAGTGTTTATCAGTTTATTTCTTTTATTTCCATATTCCAAAAATACTGGTACCACCATATAACTTCACCCAATGATTAGCAGTTCATATGACTAAGCAATTCTGAAGCACACTGCAAACTCCAGGTTTATGTCCAAGAATTTAACGTTTCGCATCGCCGCGTAATATTTTGCTTTCAAAAACGAATTTTCGTGCAGTTCTGCCGCATATTTATGAGCTTACAACTGTATGAACCAGGCGGTAAAATATGTTACTATATGTTGTCATAAAAGTTGCACAATGTCCCTGTAAAAGTAGTTGCTTTAGACCGCAACAGTCGATATAATCCGCTATTTGACAAAATATAAAAAACACCACGTCACACGTTTACTCATGTGATAAAGATGCCTAGCATTTTATCAAAACATTATTTTTGTGTTACGAAAATGATGTATAATTACACCGTGGCGCTCCGAGGTCACTTTGCTAATAACAACGCTATCGAGCATAGCGGCATCAACAGCACCATAACAATCACTGTTAATAAACGAAATCATAAAACGACGAAAATCCACACACACGGCTGAAATCATAGATATAACAAAAACAGCCAAGTCATTATGAGAGTATGCGGGAAAAACAACCTGATTTCACGCATCATTAAGCAAAAACCACATTTATGGATTTGCTTGAAATCGTACTACAATTTATATACATAATGTACGTATATGTTTATGATAGATACGACAATAATATATATTTATATAATCAGATAGAGTTTTACCTAACAAGTCATTGTGAGATAAAATATCATCACAATAGAGTAAGCGGAAAATAAAGTAATTTATGTACAGGGTTTTACGTTTTACGTCACAGTTATTTACAGACGCATCTGAAAATTTCACCTTGCGTAAGACAGATTATTCCAGGTTCACATCAACCGTGGCGCAATCAGTTAACTATTACCTCAAAGGCCGTTCTTAATAGGTAATAAACATCACACCCTAAATTAACCGAGTAGATTTTGTATAACTGTTGGTTAAAATTTTTCGGTACTACATAATTTAAATATTAAGTGTCAGGAGTCAGGTTTCTCAAATTTATTAAATTTGTAGCTTGAAAACCCTATATATCTAAATTAGCCACCCATTCTAGCGTTACATCGAAGGCGAACCTTGTTTTTACGTAATAGTTGTTAGCCAACTTATTTGTGTCACGTCTGAATATGCTTACAATTTATAACCACTATGACGAATAGTCGTCTAAATATCCTTCTATATATTACAGGGCTCCAAACCTCGGTGCATTAAATCAATTAAAGCGTTATCAAAAATACCAAACTAATATAAAACGTTAAAATTTAATTTTATTTCTAAATGAATTTATTCCGCAGTAAAAGGCAAGCTATGTTGGTTCTTGACTGTTGCAGTAAGTCTATTGCAATAACAATCAGCAACTTATAAGTGGATATACAATTTTTCACTATTTGCTGTCTTTAATTATCTTGCAGGTAATAGTTTACGCATTTATTAGTGTATATAATTTCTACGAATACAAGTTGAAATACGCCCATAAAACACTGTTAACTGCCTATAATAACATAGTAAACTGCTAAACTGATGTGCTGGAAAAGGCGTGATAACAAGTTTCCGCAAAATTTAAAGTTATATCGAGCTGTTATTTTTATATCTTCGCGATGAGTGCCGTATTTGCTTCAAGGCACCACTACAAATGATTTGCTTTCGGTAATAGGGGTTGATAATTCCGGGTGGTTCTGCGGAGGGGGAGTGGTCAGACGGGAGGGGATGGGTAAATCTTCGAAATTTGTAGGAACTCATAATTTGTTCAAATTTTGCCAAAACTTTGCCCAATTTTTCCGCATTTTGCTAACTTCTCTTTTTTAATTTTCCAATTTTTGGCCAATTTGTGCTAGTTTTTGGCCTAGATGTTGAAAAAAATTTAGTATATTCACCTGTGTTCTTCTTTTGTCATGTCTGGACCGAACAATTTTTGTGCTTTATTGCCTTATACGTCGAAAATCACATACAAATCACAAATCTCATTTACGAATTTTGATTTATGATGCAGAAACAAGTTTTCTATGTTCTCAATAACTATTTAACCAGTTAATTAGATAGTTGTATAATGACGTTTCCTAATCCCTTTATTTTATACGCCCATAGTCTGCGTATGTAGCTTTTCGAGCCAGCGTGTCGTGAAGTGAGCTCAAACGTACGCGCCAAATCAGGGAAATTCCGTTCGTACGCACAAACCCTGTTCTGCCCGCTACACAGCAAACACCAATGGCAAATTTGTAAAAGCGATATTTGGCCGACTCTGTTCGTGTTTTTGACAAAAAACCGCCATAGCGTACGCAGCTAGACTCAATTGATGAGCATGCGGTTGTTTACCACGTAGTACGTTAAGATTGCTCTTGGTAAAATAATGTAGTCCTTTAAACTGTGCGTGGGATGATCATAACAGATCAAGAGTGAAGTGTTTAACTAAAAAGAAACGGTTTATGTACAATTCAAGTAAGGCAAATTGAACGTTATATCATGCGTAGACGTAAGTTCACGCGGCAGTCCCACGTAAGTGTTGCATCGGATTACATCAGATTATATCAACTTCAGTCACGTGTCTTCGTGTCACAGTTATCTTCATCTGGAACGATCGTGAAGAAACGGTGCGTGATATCTACCATTGTGACATTGTTGGGGCGAGTCGGGCCTTTCAAGTATATTACGTAATAGTAAGCCGCGGCTGACAAATGTTACATATGTTAAATTATTTTCTCTAAAAGCCAGCAATATGTAACGGTTTTGGAAAATCAAGAAACAATGGAAGTTGATAATATATATGGTCGTATGTTCGTAAACGTCCTTCCAGTAACAATAGTACAGTTTTCGTGCAACAAGGAACTTGTTTTACATACCAATTTAGCTTGTAGGAGACGCATGAACTTAATATAGTGAGATTTATCTATTCATTTTACCTGTATTTATGCTACTTACCTTAAGTAATAATACTGATCTCGCCCTCGCTGGGTCTAGAGATAGGTTCTCTGTAACGCAATCTATTAAAACTAACCGCTATAATTACATTTTCAGTAATCGGTCCCTCCTATTAATCTCTGACACACAGCTGCTTGCAGCTACTACAGCATTGATAGCATAGCTTCGGTATTTACTTTATTTATAAAGGTTTGATTTGGCTTCGTGAAGACGAACTTTTTCGTCACAGGTTGTAATTGGTCCTGTGACAGAATTCGGTACACCTTAAGGTAAATGATGCATTTACATGCAACAGAAATGTAAAAGGAAGTAACTTTTCAGAAATGTAAACAATTTTTTAATTTACGTAAATTTGAGAAATATTTGCAATTTTAAAATGTTTTGATTTTACATGTCGTATTCACAACATTTTTAACTTAAAAAATTTGGATTATATAATACTTCGATTTTGACTGCTAGAAAATTCATATTTGATAGTACCGTAACCGATCTTTAAAACATTGTATTTCTTTTTATATGTGGCTAAACGATTCTTAAGAGCTTATCGTCTGTTTGAATTTTGAATGACAAAGCATATACATGAGGGCGAATAATGCAAAGTGCACACTGTGCTCAGAATTGAATTGAGGTACTGCATCCGATATTACAATGCAGTCTGAGAAAAATGCAACTAAAATATCTGACATTTTTATTCGTTCCTTTGTAAGTACATGTTAAAGTTTCTGATTTTAGGTACTAATATTAGAAGAATGCATGTTTTGTGTTATCGGTTCCTTCTTAAATTATTATGCTAACACAGCATAACTCCAAGTCCAAGGCCATGGGCGT
>JASANE010029828.1:0-11727 GCA_030248225.1 Trileptium ribeirensis
ATATATTAAGCGCCTAGGTCATAGAATTTTATTATTATAATTTTATTCAGTAGTTTACAATATGGACGTCACCGTACTAATACTATACGGTGTCTGCCACACTGTCACTGCAGAACAGTAGGATTCCCGCGACACTCTACTGCCAAAATGCAGTAGCTAAGGGTGTTCCTGACACCCTCATATTTTGTATATGGTATGGGTGTCGCTGTCACTGTTTTTACGGTATAGCCTAAACCACAGGACAAAAGTTCCAACTGGTGGGGACATTATAACGTGAATCCCGCATTAGCTACGCTTCAAATATGCAGATATGCAAATTTGTTCGGGAAAGTTCCTTTCGCGACAGGTACGATATGATTGAAACCTTTGAAATAAGGGCTTGAAAATGAAAACTGTAGAAATATGAGGTACAACTATCTTGAGAAGGTTTTGTTACTTGATTGATAATTTTAATAACATAATTCCCAATAAACTACGAAATTTATAAAAAAACTTTTTAAGTAAATATAAGTGTAAATTGCCTTACGCTCTAATGTGCAATACTAAAATTTTGAAAGACCAGTGATCAATTTGGTTCATTTGTTTACATAACCCACAGTGTAATTATACCGACAGTGCATAGGGATGAGTTTGATAGTTTCGCGTACTATAACTCCTTTAGCGTTACTTCCTTATGTTTCCTTTTATTTATGTTTTTATCCTTACTCTCTTTATATGTGGAGCAGGAGTCAAAATACACTGACGTCACAGCAATATTTATGTAATCATACCGACAGTGCATAGGGATGAGTTTGATAGTTTCGCGTAGTATAACTCCTTTAGCGTTACTTCCTTATGTTTCCTTTCATTATTTGTGTTTTTATCCTTACTCTCTTTATATGTGGAGCAGGAGTCAAAATACACTGACGTCACAGCAATATTTATGTAATCATACCGACAGTGCATAGGGATGAGTTTGATAGTTTCGCGTACTATAACTCTTTTAGCGTTACTTCCTTATGTTTCCTTTATTATTTATGTTTTTATCCTTACTCTCTTTATATGTGGAGCAGGAGTCCAAATACACTGACGTTCGGTTTTGCGACGGGAACACTACGGACTCCACAAAGCTGGAGAAAAGACCGATGTATACCCTTCATTTGTGGACGAGGAGCCAAACTACACTGAACTCCAAATTTCGTGATGGATATACATCAAACCTCATACACTTTTGAAAGTGTCATTGGACTGATCATAGTTATCCAACCGACTCCCTAACTGAGCGTCCGCCATGCCCCCGTAGAACTTTTGTGTTCAGGGTAACTTTTCGCCAACAAGACTGGAAATCGGTGTATTTTGAGTCCCCTCAAGAAAGGAGGAAGTAAAGTCCAAAAATGCTCATATCATCAATCACGGGTTAACTAGAGTGCTGGGACGTATAACGGTTTTCTCTTGTGCACTCTTACTAGTACCAAGAGTTTTTTTACTGAAGCGTATAACACTCTTCAGCCTATACACTGTTAGCCGAAAACGATGTCGCGGTGTGTTTCGTGCTGTTGCCCCTGTAATTCATTTGGGGACAGTTCATCGGTCTTTCTGGATTTCATAGATAAATGATCGTTTCCATTTAATGGGGAGACAAATGTGACACCTGTATTTTATGAAGAGGAAACATTTTGTCCTCCCATGTATTTCGTTGGGGATATTTTCATTTCATGGCACTGTCCACCTGCCATCGAAATCAAGGAGGGAACAAAATGCCCCCACACAAAACACAAGAGGGGACAAATTGTCCCCCACCACTCCTTCCCACCCACAAAATAGAGAGAGTACATTTGTCCCTCATGAAATGCAGTTACAACATTTCCCTCTATGAAATGTAATGTTACGGCGGGCTCTGTTCCCATGAAATACATATAGAAAGACGCGAAACGCAACGGGACATTGTTTTCAGATAATAGTCCATAAGCGGATGAATGTCATATCCTTCAGTAAAAATCATGCATTCTTGCTAGTACTAATACACTTACCGTCCAGTGAAGTTGATTGTTCTATCAAGTAGCACATCTGATTTCAACATCTTTAAAATTAATCTAATTGCTAGTGTTAACTAAGTTTGTTCTTCACAGCATGAAATAGTGCACAAAACGCCACTACAAGTTGGAACATATACCGTTCGCCAGAGATAAAATATTGTTGACAGCCATCTGATTAGCTTTATTAAGTTACAGCTCAACGTAATTCTTTAGAATAAACATCAACGCAGAATCCGAGATCATAATAATAATTATCCTATGATATTGACGCGTATCTCTCCAAAATATAGCCATCTATCTGGTGTATTCTCCTTTACCTGACTTAGCCGTCTTTGATAAGCCTCATTAAAATTTGACATTTTAGAAAAGTCAACACATGTAACAAAAATATGTTGTGAAATAATATAAGTTTTAATTTTTTTCGATATATACATTTCTATTTACAAACGATTTGATGTAACTGTAATTGTAACACCAAAGATATTTTAATTATACAAGGCCAAGCTAGCGACTGTTACGGTATAGTAAAACGTAATGTTCGCGGACTAAGTAGTTTCTGGCTTCAGTTATAGAGCTCAGCTGAACGCCTCGTCACAAAAGCACAGTCCGGCTCGACACTCGATGACAAATGCATAGCCCAGCTAGGCAATTCAGAATTTTAATAGGAGAGCTGGACTGTATGCGTGACATAGTAGCTAGCCCATTTGGACGCGTGACATAATTAGGACCATGCGCACGCATCTTACTGTAAATGATGCATTGATTATGTTCACTTTGCATGCATTAGTAATAACTAAAAACATAACTGTTTAAAATCTACTGCTTTTGTTGTTTAACAGGCATTTACTCCGATCTAAACTCGGTTCTTAATAGCTGTTAATCAAATATTAGTAAAATTATATTTCTGATTGAAGCCATGATACTAGTTTGCTGCGCTGGGGTCATATGGTAGATCGACTGCAAAATTTTCCCCACATGTGAAAAAATTATTGAGCATAACTGTTAAATAATCTATTCCTTTTATTGTTTAACATGCATTTACTCCGACCTAAACTCGGTTCTGATAATCAAATATTAGTAAAATCTTATTTCTGATTAAACCCATGATGATAGTTTGCTGCGCTGGGGTAGTTTGGTTGATCGCTGTGACCCACATGTGAAAAATAGCTAAGTGTAACTGGCTCAGTAATTTACTGATCGAAGCAAATCATCGACATTTTAAATAGCTGTTGTAAAATGTTCGTTTTGAAGGTACAGTCAGTATTTGAAAAAAACCATTATAAGAAGAGTGTCATGGGCTTGTAAACACAATCATCGAAGTGTCGCTTTCATAAATAATCGACAGGTTATTAAATAATAGCTGTTGTAAAATGTTGTTTTGAAGGTGCAGTCGGTATTTGAAGAAATCATTATAAGAAAAGTGTAATGGGCTTCTAACCACAATCATTGAAGTTTCGCTTTCATAAATAATCAACAAGTTATTAGATAATAGCTGTTGTAAAATGTTGCGTTTTGAATGTGCAGTTAGTATTTGAAGGACTCATCGCAAGAAGAGTGTCATGTGGTTCTTACCACAATCATTGAAGTTTCGCCTTCATAAATATTCGACAGGTTATTAAATAATAGCTGTTGTAAAATGTTGCGTTTTGAAGGTGCACTCAAAATTTGACGAAACAATTATAAGAAGAGTGTCATGAGCTTCTAACCACAGTCACAAATGCTTCGCTTTAAGCGATTACAAATACATATATAATTATATAAATTCTTTCCAGCATTCAAAGCAGCAGCGCTGCCGGAAATTAACGATTGGTGTAACAATTTCGGTTCCAATCCAGCGGTTATAACATTCTTTTTCGGACGTAGAAGTATTATGGTAGTGGACGTATACTTTTATTGCAGACATCAAAATTTTTCGACATTTGTGAGACACTTTTCAGAAGTGCAATCAAAATGCTGTGCAGTTGGTCCTTAGTAAACATCCGGTCACAAAAGCATAATCATTGCCTAACAATATCTATCCTGCAGAGTAATAGTAGTTTTGTAATTTTTAGTCTGAGACGTCTCTGCGAATATTCGTTTAAATCTGCGATGCGATAAATTTGTCATCCTAAAACATCAATTAACCTCAACAGAAATTCAGTTTTCAAACAGTCAATCATTCAAATTAGCTATGTAAACTCACGCTAAAATCAAACGAAGTACCGAATAAAATTTATTTTCGTATGTGTGGCGTTTCAAATTTGTTTAATGCGCTGCGCACCAGATGTCTCATTTAATTAATAGCCCCAATTCAAGTAACTTGCCTGAGAATTGAACTAGTGAATACTTGGTTTTGAAGATGAATAACGTGTTTTTTGTTTAGCATAGAAAAAATCGTAAGAACACTCTGTAAAACAAAGATGGAGCGAAATAATAGAATAAATTTGTTTTCGCTGGATTATCTAAGTAGAGGTACAGATATATTCATATACTTTCTTAAATAGTAGATATATGAATTTATACTAAATATGGTTAACACAAGGATGTTTATTTATATTCGCCACCGTGCCACATTACGGCGGTATTATTCATTGCTACTGTTTGACGTTCACATTAGCAGATACAATGTATTTGCTAGGTTAGTTGCACAAGTAACAGTACTTTATTATTCAACTGGAAACACACTCTCATATATAATTTAAATAAATAAATGCATATAAATGGAGATTTTAAGGCTAGAAAGTTGGAACTTGTGCTTGTCTTTTCAATATGAAAAGGGGAACGTAGGATAGATGGAACATGGGAGTCTGGCCTGGGTTTGCCTGCGAGCCTTCACGCCACAAAGAATAGGGCCTTACAGAATCCGAGTAAGTAGGCTAAAAAGACAAGTCAAAACACAAGACAAACGACAAGGCAAAAGAAAATTGGAACTTGTGCTGGTGCTGGTCTTTTGAATGTCAGCGAATGGGTCGCAGTATAGAAGGAACACGGGAGTCTGGTCTGGGCTTGCCTGCGAACTTTCAGCTACAAAGACTCGGGCCTTACAGAATTCGAGTGAGTAGGCTCAAAAGACAAGACAAAAGACAACACAAAACAAAGTTGGAACTTGTGCTAGTGTTTTGAATGTGAACGAATGGATGGTAGTATAGATTGAACATGGGAGTCTGGCTTGGCTTGCCTGCAAGCCTTCA
This sequence comes from Trileptium ribeirensis, assembly GCA_030248225.1. Lineage (NCBI taxonomy): Eukaryota > Metazoa > Nematoda > Enoplea > Enoplida > Thoracostomopsidae > Trileptium > Trileptium ribeirensis. The sequence goes on from JASANE010029828.1 coordinate 5,186, forward strand.
TGCCACAAAGAGTCGGGCCTTACAGAATTCGACTATGTAGGCTCAAAAGACAACCAGGCCGTGCACTCGAGCAATCTCGCTGTACCAGAAGGGCCGAGTTTTGAAACTGAGTTTCGTTACACTTCTTCTGGCTAAAACTCAGGGGCTTGAACAATTATTTTGTTTAATCAAAACAGGAAACAGTACGGTGCGCGGCGTTATATATCTACCAAAATCCCATCTGTATTTGCGTAAGTACACATGAAATAAAATCGACACTGTATTTTTAGAAAACACAGATATCAGTATTTGTTATGTATCTCCTTTGTACAAATGTTATACATTATTAGCAGCCATTAGTTATGTAGGATATCGCAGTTAGCAATATATTATCGACGTGGCTTGTAACATTGAAACGTCTATTGGTTAAGTTAGTATCGTACGTTCTCCGGGGTGCGTGCTAGTCTTTAAATTCATGGACTCAAGTGCAAAAATATTATTATCGACGTGGTTTGTACCATTGAAACATCTATTGGTTAAGTTAGTATCGTACGGTCTACTCCGCGGTGCGTGCTAGTCTTTAAATCCATGGACTAAAGTGCAAAAAATTATTATCGACGTGGCTTGTAATATTGAAACATCTATTGGTTAAGTTAGTATCGTACGGTATACTCCGCTGTGCGTGCTAGTCCTTAAATACATGGGCTGAAGTGCAAAAAATATTATCGACGTGGCTTGTAACATTGAGACATCTATTTTTTTAAATTAGTATCGTACGGTCTACTCAGGGGTTCGTGCTAGTCTTTAAATCCATTTGCTAAAGTGCAAAAATATTATTATCGACGTGGTTTGTACCATTGAAACATCTATTGGTTAAGTTAGTATCGTACGGTCTACTCCGGGGTTCGTGCTAGCCTTTGAATCCACGGACTGAAGTACAAAAATTATTATCCACGTGGCTTATAACATTGAAACATCTATTGGTTAAGTTAGTATCGTACGGTCTACTCCGGGATTCGTGCTAGTCTTTAAATCCACGGGCTGAAGTACAAAAATTATTATCGACGTGGCTTGTAACATAGAAACATCTATAACAATCGCGAGGTCGCGTGTCCCAAACTCTCTGTGTCTGATAATATTCTTGGGTAACAAACTAAGGCACACGTCGGTTTAAGGCTACCCACTTGTACAGTCAATGGAGGTGAACTGGATTGCTGTATCGGGACTGGCATACCTCTTACGGCATGTACTTCGACAACTCTGGCTGCTAAATTCCGTCAAACTACACCCGCTTCCCAATAATTTTGTTTGAATACATTAAGGAAGAATATAATGTTTATACATATAAATAATCCTTACCATATATATATGTATGTATATATACTCATATAATATGCATATAAAGATATCAGCCCGACAACTTTAATTATAATGTCCATTCCGATATTCATTATTGTTGTCCACTGTCAATATCAATGACCGTGTGGTAATAATAATTTGGATCGTTAATGGACTTTTAAACGCGGAGAAGCACTTTGTTTCGTTGATTCATTCATTCATTTATATTTATTTATTAGTCAAACCTTTGTGGCACTATTATCTATGCTTAAAAGTATCAACCAGAGTTCTTACTAGAGGCGCATGGTGTCTTGTGAGTTTTGAAATAATATGCATAGTGAGCGGACGTATCATCTATATAAAGTAATTAATGCCTGTTTTCGCAAAATTGTGATTAGTATTCTGTATAGAGATGTTTGGTTTTATAGAGCAATAAGTATGGGATGTATGCGACGATCATGTTGCCAAAAAGACTTAAATTTTGACATATAAATGGTTATTTTAGTTTAACGGTGGAAATAGAATTTTGGGCCGCTGAGTATGACATTCTGTTAACTGATAAATTGCGTGGAAAAAAGGTTATGCCTTGCCTACGTATATACAAGTGTAGTATTATACTCTCTATAGTCTGGCGCTAGGATTTAAAATTTCAATTATCACACTACCTAATAAAAGCTTTGCCGAAATATGTGGGAATGTCCTAAGCAAATGATGAAAAACGAGGCAATCATGGTTAAGTAGGCTTGTGAAGCAAGCGGTGTGATGACCACATTAATGCGACATTAAACTTAACCCACGCCTATCAACAATCCTATTTTGCTATTCCGGATAAAAATATATCACCGAACATTTTTGATGAATCATAATTTGACCCAAAATTGTTCGCAAACAGACAGCTCTGCGGTAGTAAACCGGCAAATTTGTGTTGGCGAAAAGTTAACGAAAATTACCGATTTTTTTGCGAACGAAAATCTAACGGATCCGGATCCGCTGGCTTTGTTTGCGAACACTGTGATCTAAACAATAGGAACGATTACTTTGTGACATCAGTATTACGTTAAACTTATTCGCGAACATAGACAAATACAAATGGAAACCTGATAGGTATTAGATCACCGTTTTCACTGCAAATTTAAAATCCTCAAAATTCTGTTCGAACAAAAGGTGTAACGTTTGGTACTTGTTTCTGATTTTGCCAATTTTCTGTTACTGAAAAACAGATGAAATTTTGGCATTTGTTTCGTAACAACGATTTGCTAGTTGCCATCGGCAATTACAAAATAAGATGACGGTCGATGGACGCAGGTTAAGTTTACCCGACAGATCACTGGTTTTAATCTCCAGATGACATATCCAACTGTGGATATTATCCAAAAATTTTTAGGAGATGTTAAGAAATGTAGTTATGGTCAAGCAATGTATCAACTTTCCGAAATTGTAAAGTTAATGTATTTATTATAGATTCATTAACGCCATAGCAGATATCAAAAAAGGTGGCAGTCTTGGGTTAATACTTAAAAATTTTTGGGTGCACACGACGTGAACTCTCATCGTTTCTCATATGTTTTCATTTTCGTTAATTATGGATACATATATTTCCATTGTGTACAGTGGTTGAGTGTTTACAGGAAAACACCAAAAATTCGCCCACCGGAACTCAAATTGAATGAAAATTGCCGAGTTTTTCTGAATAACAATTGATCTGTCTCTGAGTTTCGCCGCCTTTTTTTCAGGCGAGCTTTATCCATTGATGGCTAGCGCTATATATATTCGCTCATAAAATTGTCCTCTATTTATAGTGTTATAATTTATTAAAGGGGATTGTCAGACAGAGGGCAGATGTCAATACCGATTAAACATAACGAGTTCCTTGAGGAAAACGGGTATGACACTAGACGTTTCCAGGTTCATCTCAAAATGGCCATTGTCATTAGTTACGCCAATAACACGACAGTAAGAGTCAAATTACAAAGATCAATAGTTCAAATTTAGCAATTTTTGATTTCACAAAACAACACAAAGATTTTATTCCCTTCAATGTTTCAGATTTTATGGTTTGCTACTGTACACAAACCTCCAGGATCATAATTTGAATTTCGAACGCTACAACAAAATTAACCCTTTCCTGCTTAGAGTTACACGGTTGTGACAGTGTACGTCGCGACGCGCTGCGCTGAGTTTGTCGTGTTGAGTGCGTTTGCACGTACGTTGTTGTTCGCTCGCTTTGTGAGGTCTTTAAGGAACCGAGCAGCAGCTACTAAATAACGTAGTAACTAACTTACAATGCTCTTACCAAAATTGCCCAGGTCTAATCCGCCACCGCGGCAAAAGTTTGTTCCACATTGTACGAAATACAAAATAATTCATGCGGATAGTATATAACTCTATGTATAACTCTGTGTATAACTCAGTGTATAACTCTATCTAAGTTTGTCGTCTAAAATCCTGTGAACGTATTTAGTACTTTTAGTCTTCTAAGAGTATTTTTTGTGCAAAATTCGTTAAGCACAGATAATAATTTAAATTGGGGTTTTCTTGTTTGACATGTTTTACAGCAACGTAGTTTGTCCATAGCTGTGGGTTATTTGCAACAATACAAATGTTCATATGAAGCAACACTATTTATTCTATTTGAAAACGAGCCGATATTTTTCGACCCGGCCTTGGTCGTTTTCATTTGAACTGGGCTCTCTCGGCTCACACCGGCACCTTCAAGATTTCGGCCCGGCCCCTGCCCTTGGTTATTGAGTAATGGCCAGATTGTCCTGCACCGCGGGCCAAGAAGTAAGCGAGAATTCCCACCTCTACTATCGATATTTCAAATTGTTTTCAGTCTGACTTGCAAAGGGCTGTTAAAGACAAAACTGCCCACTTTTTGCACTTATTATTCTGTGAAACCTGCATCACCACAGGTTGTTCAGTTTTGAAGTTTAACATGTACAAATGTCAATATTCACATGTGGACTTCATTCGACAGGAAAGTGATTTTTTTCGTTAACGATTTGGAACGCCAATACCAAACACCTGGTGCTCATTCAGCGTATCATTCAATTATTTTTAACCGGGATTTGGCAATATACAAAGCCGCTCGGGTTTTTCTAAGCTTTCTGGTTCTATATGCTTTAATTTCAATTTAATATGCTGTTTTTGCAATGACTAGTTTATTTCATTATATAGTTGTATTTTGTTCAGTCCTACCAGTTTCATGTTATCTATTTGTGCTTGTACGTTGTCCATAAATTCCCCCATAAAATATTAGTGAGGCCATTTCCTGTTTGCTGCTACAAGCTACACAACTTTGCCATAAAGAAGAGAAATTTGGCTTGAAGCGGAATGATGTTTTCTCAACAGTAATGTTTCACAGCATTTTAGAATTGTAGCATTACTTACAAAAAGTATTACAAAATGAACACGAAATTTTTTGAAATAAAAAAACCACTTTCAAACAGAGGTTCGAACAAAGAGTTATGGACACAAACATTAACCGCTACACCACGATACTAGAAACGTACATGAACATTATGTATGTGGAGTTTTGTTCTAAATTTATATGCTGGTATTATACATACCAAGAGTGCATTAGGGAGAGTATGACACTTCCTTGCACACATATATAAACCCGTGTTTGATGACGCGGGCGTATTCGGCCTGACCCGCCCCAGTTTTTTTTTGGGGGGGGGGATGGGGGTCGAGATGCACAGACCGCCCGGATTCTGGGGGAGGTAGCTGGGACCCCTCCCCCCCGTTTTTTGGGGGATCGGGTTATAAGCTGCTTTGGGGGGGTCAGGCCGAAAACCGGCTTAATGCTGATATCGGGGCCCAAAATCGAAAAAATTCAATTTACCCAAAAATAGGTATATATGGCTAATTTGGACCGTAGAATTCATATTTGCTATTATTTTTGCGATCCTGTTCGTCTTTAACCCACCCGGGCAGGGTTCAAAATTTTTCACCAAAATCTACCCCTTACACATATTTTTCAAAACCCGGTAAATTTGATATTTTTCTAATTGACTACGTGTTCTATACATTCGTTGTACTTCGTTACTTCACCGGAAAGTACATGACATTTACATTTAATATATTTAATCAACCAGTCTTTCGCGCAAATAAACTGCTTACTAGTTTGCTTAACATCATCTAAATGTTCATAAATCTAAAGCACGCTCGGGCTAAGGATATATTTACTGTTATTAATAATATTAATACTGATGAAGGTGGGATCCAATTTTTGCAAGAATATAACATAATTCGATCGCATATGGAGTGTAATGTGTGTCGGCGAGAAATGACACTAACGAAGGATGGATGTCTTGCTGGTTTCAAATGGCGATGCCCACAAAAGCATTCAAAAAGAAGTTTTCATTGACAGTTTTTTTACAATTTGATTCGCCATATTGCCGAGCGAAATCCATGCCCATGAAGATGTTAAGCAAACTAGCATCATCAAACACGGGTTTATATGTGAGTGCAGGGAAGTGTCATACTCTTCCCTAATATACTCTTGTACATACTAAGCGCCTAGGTCATAAAATTCCCAACTGCCGTAAAAACTTTTGTACTTTAATGATAATTGAAAAAAGGAGAAACAAAAAAAGGAAAACAAGCAAAATCAGAAAAAGAATCTTTACGTCAAACTATGTAATCGATTGCCATTTATTTTAGTGCCACAAAATTATACTGCAGAAACAAGCAGAAATTCGTTTGAACCGTCGGCGTCGCAAACTTCATCGCATGGGCATAGCCAAAAGTAGTAAAAGGCCATATCATAATGGGTTATACTTTTTCCCTATATGGTTGTAGATTTGGCACAAAAATCGCGTATTTTTCGCGAAATTAAAGCACTAGGCCCAACGGTAGTTCAGAATTTTAATCGTCCTACCGCAACACAAATTATATCACATAATAACCTTAGAATACGCATTACCTGCCGCCCTGTTGTCATTAATTAATATTCGGCAAGTCAGAGGCGGTAATATGAAAGTAAGTAATGTAAGTTATGTTTGTAAGTGCAAGAAAACTATTTTAAGTGATTTTGTCTAATATATACTTATAATGTTAATTAAACATAGCCGGGTGAAAGAGCTGCCGATTGCTCGAACAAACATCCTTGCTATTCATATATAAATGATTTGCTGATAATCATAATGAACAGGCTACAGATTAACCATTTCCTTAATAAAGTCAAAGTGTTTGCAAAACAATCTTGAAGAACCTTTTCCCCA
>JASANE010029829.1:0-34980 GCA_030248225.1 Trileptium ribeirensis
ATAATAATAATGATTAACTTAGAAGTAAAAATGAACAAGTACGCAATGCGCAGCGATTCGTTGGAATTTAATTTTAGATTGTTTTCGCCAATTATAAGACCGCTTTTGAATTAACTATTAACTAAAATTTATATGCGACCCATATTTGGGGTTTCCCACTTCCTAGGAGTCGCAATTGATGTGGAATTTGCAACCCTTATTCGCCACCGGCATGCAGGCATATTGTAAACATATATTGGGGGCTTCGAATATTCTCCGTTATTGAATTTAAACTCTACAGACTGTGTTTAGTTTAGTAATAGTGAATTCACTACCAGTGCCCTTCACTGTCCAATCAACATGGCGGATAATGCCGCAGATTTTCATCGCCCACCTCCCTAGCACCCAACTAGCGACCCTAAACCGGAACAACGCATTTTAAACAGTGTTTGCGAAACAGAACTAACCATCCAGTGCTTTAAACATCGCATATTAAAGGGAACAATTCATTTTCGATGACCACTCATTGCTTAACAAAGGAATAGTGGAGCAATGTCCTCTAAAATATTCCATGATCCGCTGAGTGGGTCGGTTTCATCCCGGTCTTATCGTCAATGAAATTAGCTGTTTTTGTAATGTTAGTTGGCAGTGGGAACTTAAAAAAATAAAATTTTTAAATGACTGGGAAAACATTTATACTGTCGGGAGAAAGCTCAACATTTATCAGAAATATTGCGGAATGGCACTTACTGTAAACGCAGCACTAACAACAAAAATACGGAATTTGTAGTTATTACATTAATGTTGTCTGGCGAGACACTATATAGTACTTACTTAAAAGCTCTCAGTTCTTCCGCTGCGCGATCTTGATTTGGAGAAGGGAACCTCCTGTTATACTTACAAATATCGACGATTGCTCTAACTTAGCGAAGACGTCGACCAATAAGGTAGAATGTCAGAAGAAGTGTGGTGGGTTGCCACTTCGTCCTTGTCGTGCAACCGATAAACATCGTTTTCAATTCTGCATTACATTATGTTTTCCTTCTCACATACATGTCTACTTTCCAAGTGCTAACTTGCCCCATTTTAGCCTGGAAAAACGCGTTGTTTACACCTTCTTCCCATTGGCAGTTTATACAGTCCACACATTCCACTCGTATGTACCGTTGTGTGATAACACCCAAATATAGGAAAATGTTATATTTTTCGTCACTTGGTTCCCGGGTCATATGTTGGTATATAACAAAAATGTTTCAAGACCAGTGTAAAAATTGCGAAGTCGGTACAGTTGAGACAGTTACGAATAGAGCAATTGTGACAATCTTGAAACAGTCCTAACAGCCACAAGTGGGAACACTATATCAAAGATGTAGCCAACGAGTATTCTGTATGTTTCTGGGCGAAACTTTTGTGGGTTATAATTTTCTGAAGCTCTGATATAAACAAGGTAAAAAAACTGCGCGCATTCTTTACCAATAGTTACCCTTACTGCTATACTAAAATCATTATCGCTTAGCTGGTTGCAATAAAAAATTAAGTTATCGCAGCCTGCCATTTGGATCTCCTATTTAAAAACAGCATGAACTTATTCAGTCAAAATAAACGGTATTTTGCTTAATTTCTTTCGTTTTGTAAACTATTATCTGCATGTCACATCTGGTAGGCCATAGGCATTCGCAAATAAAAGTTGAAAGAGGATCATAGTTTTTGTGCTGAATCAATGTGTGCATACACCTGGGATAAACCTTAACGCTAAATAAATAGCTATTACAGTAATATGCAGCATATATATATAATATGTATATATAACTCGGCGTAATTGGAAAGGACACGCTCCATTCGATTTACACTCTAAGACCACCAATACTTTATTTCAGGCTTTATTCCACTGCTTACCATTACATGATGTCGCTGAACGCGATTTTGTTGGTGTGAATAGGCAATTTTACGGATTTTATCAGCCATAAGTTTATCATCGTCCAGTGCATCAATTAATTCGGACAAAGACGCCATATAGATGTCACCATGCGTTGCAATCTCACCTAAATTTAAATAAAAGCAAATGTGCAGCCTAGGTTGTCGAAAAGTGAGGTTTGAATGAATTTTTGTCGCAGATTCGAAAGGTGTTTTATTAGCAGGGAAGTGTGGAGCACACTTTAATGTTCACGATTTATTAGTTTCAAAAATTTACGTACCAAGAATTTTCAACAAAGGGGTATTGAACACGGAGGTTCCGCGTGAAATCAGAAAGCCTTAACTATTGTATTATGAGTGCTAGGCAGAAATTTTTATTACCTTGTGCTTAATATGCACATTGCCATAACACATAGTATTATTTTTTGTGTACTTATTATTAGAACTGCAGCGTATGTACATTTACTACCTTTAGAATCTTTTATTTCAACAAAACGATCGTCGAATGAAAAAGTTTGAGCTTACAATAGATTTAGGAACAATGTAGGTTTACCAACTTTTAAAGACAATTTAAACACAATAACTTTGACAAAACATTCCAGCATAGGAGGGCATATCCTGAGCGTCCTGATAAGTGAATTAGCATTATTGGCTTCTGATAATAATCCACGCCTATGGGCTGAGATATGATATACTGCGAGACGAATAAAATACTATTTTAGAAATATTTTGTAAATTTTTCAAGCTAGTAAATATAAAAAAGCTACACTCAAAATCCATTTTCATGAAGTCTAAAAGAAGTTTCTTTGAATTTTGCACCGCCAGATATTATTTTAAAATTCAAAGGACTATTCCTTGAAATTTCAAGGAATTGTCTTAAAAAATTATTCAGAATTATCTTTGAAATTTCAAAAGCATATCTTTGGAATTTTAAGGAATAGTTCTTTGAATTTTTAAAGGATCTGGTGGTGCAAAATGCAAAGAAACTTCTTTTAAATTTCACAGAAACTATTTTGAGTGTATCTTTGGTTATGATTCTCGATCACTCTACCACAAGATTGCTGATAAACCAGGACACCAACTCTGCAAATTGATAGTTCTTCTTTAGCGTAGCCGAACAAGGATTTTATTAAATGACAGAACTGCCCTGTGTGTGCTGCGTGTGGAAATGTTTGAGGCATAGTAAAATCGCCAACAGTTCGCAGTCGAATGTCTACTTCCTTTGCTATCTATCAATGAACAAATCTCGAAAAACGATAAGCGGACGGACGTCGCCGTTGAAAATCATATCCAGAACGGCACCAGTAGTTTGGTTAAACGTGTCCATTGTAAAGACTCTTTGAGAAGCCCGTTGCAGATAATTGAGTATGGGACTTTTGATGATCGCCTGTTTCAAATTACATATGTATCTTCGGCAAAATTTGGCAATACGATTTTGCAGGATTCAATCCTTTGTCCGATTTCGCCGTTTTCATTAAATCTTTTAAAGTGGATCGACGAATCCGGAGTATCCTTGAATGAATATGCAGTAAAACTTCACAGACCAATGAATGAACGCGTCTTTGGGATCGTTGTAGGCTGTTGGAATCGATTCATCGCTTCCACGTTGTGCGCCAGCGAGCGGATCCTTTCTGTCGAGATCTCTGCGGCGTTAAATTTGCTTGCCAGTTTAAAGAACTTGCATTCAGTCCTATTAAGTTTAAATCCATATTTATATCGAAACCTAGTTGCGTGGTTGAGATGATCGCTATGTTCGTTATAGGTATTAACATTTGACACGAGAATATCGTCCATGTACTTCACGACCAACGGCATGTCACGAACCGCATGATCCATCAATCGCTACATGTCTGTGGTGCATTGCAAAGACAAAGTGGTATGCGTCAGTACAGGAACATGCTAAAAAGTGTCGTGACGGGCCATTATTCACATTGTTCGGTGCTGTCGCAATGTGATAAAACATTTTAACGGAATTCACTTTGCTAAAAACGCGACATCCAAACAATTAGTTGGTGATGTTGATGTTCGGCATCGGATATCGATCGGGAACTGTACTAATGTTGAGGTTGCGATAGTCGCAACAAAGTCGTAAAGCGCATCCGGTTTGTTGGCAAAATTAAGTGACGATGTACAGGGTGGTTCATCATATGAACAAAACGAGTTCGACAATACTCTTCCAATTTGTCGTAGGACATTTTACACCACTTCACAAAACACGGCGATCCAAGCATGGCGATATCATGTTGATTTGGAAGCTTGAATAGGAGTATCGGAAAATGGTTACTCGACCACGGATTTGAATTGCACCAGCAACCCGAAGACAAAAAGTCTTTTGTCACTGAGATGCCAACGTCGTTTGCTTGCAAAGCTTGGTCGCAATATCGTTGTTGACCATGGCTGCCGTTGCACTAGTCGTTCAAACTTAATTTAACTGAATTAGCAGCCATGCGTACGAAAAGCGTCTCGCGACCAGTGCCGATGGGGTATGTGGCTACATGGATCGTGTTGACTTCGTCGAGTTTCATGTGGTTTGGTTCGGAAGATTCCTGAATAGTTGTGATTGTTTCGTTTGTACTCTGTGACGGCTCTTATGCGGCTCGACCAAGTTATGTAAAATATATAACAAATTGATCTATTCCAGTGTAGCTAGCGAGTGTACGATCGACCACGTGCCCGTTGCGTTCGACATGACGCTGTCGAATTGCGTAGTATTTGCGTCGTTGCCTCGACCCGCCACGCGGACCAATTGCTTTGAGCATTGAGAACAGTATATCGAGTTGTTTTTGAACTGTTCGAATCAATCGTCTTTATCTTCGTACTGTAGCTGTCTTCATTGTTTTCAAACTGATCCAGCATGTGAAAAACAATATGTTTTGATCGATGAAAACTGCACGATTTGGCGACGTCATGGCTGAAGATAGAGGAATCTGCGTGAACACGAAAAGCATCATGGCTCGACAACATAGTTAATAGCTCGTCGGAATTGCATACCGATATTTTCCTCTTTTCAGGCCGATAAATTTTGTGGTTCCTGCAATTTATTTGTCAGATTTGGGAACAAAACAAATGTATCTTAATGATTACCGCCGTTGTCAAATGCGGTACTGACCAGATAGGGCGCACAGTGCGCTTGATCAATAAAAGGGTTATCGTTGAAATAAATTCAGCGCAATCGGACGACGTATGATTAACAGACAATCTATTTTCATCGATTCTTTGACTGATCTTTGCGTGTTCACAACGTAGTGTTGCATTGTTTGACTTGGCGAGCCTTCAATGATATGGTGTTCAGGGGATTGATGTCGTCGTTCGCGAAGAGTGGGGCGATTGAACAGATATTTTCGACTGCATCGTTTAAAGGGATTAGCTGATTTACCAGGTTACCATCGTCATAGGCAAAGCCTGCTACGTCACGCACTACAGCTCCGATACACATTTGGTAAATGAACTACGCTTCTAGGCTTCCGTGGTTGCCCTGCTCTGCTTGATGCTGACATTGGTATTCTGACAACTAGACCGTTGTATCACAAGGCCCGGGGTCGTGATTGTTAAAAAGGTTTACAAACACGGTGGTTCGTGGAATTGTTTATTTGTCCACGCAGGACGTTGCATTCCATGCCCCACAGTGTCGCATCGATTTGTCACTGTCCCATTGATCTGACATTGTTCAACCTGCTCTGCCGCTTAGCTGCAGTCGCTGATCGCGACTGCAGCCTTCGAGTGGCATTTCGTCACAAGACAGTAGAGACGATAGGTGGAATAATTATGATCGCGAAAACTCAAAGCATCGATCGTATTGATCGAAGTATCTGAACCATCGGTTGTTTAAGCATTGTTCGTTCACCGATAGGCGTTATTATTGCCGTGATATCTTGGAGCAGCGAACAGACATCATGGCGGGTTCACCAACTTCAGACATACCGACCTTACGTCATTATACCAAGAAAACCAAAAACCATAGTGGAAGTACCTATTCGTATCTCGCATGCGACGCTGAAACGGAGCGAGCGTGGTTTCATTTTTAAATTATCATATATGTATGTATAATCTTTAACAGGCTGTATTGGATGCATACACCACCCCAAAACCTCTGGAACCCTGAACCCATGGAAAATCTAAAACCTCGTTGATTAGTAGCTTGGTGAACGAACTGCCGCCTAATAAAGGCAACTAAGATGCGTAATGTAAATTGGTCTTGCTTATAGTTGCTTGCAAAATAAACCGTCATATAAATTGGTTAACGAATGCCTGGTTTAAGAAATTCGTAACATGTTCATGATATTTGTAATGTCCGAAGTACTGTCAATTACAGAAAACCAGTTTTATATTGCTGCAGAACTAGTACTACCAGAAATGTGCCGGAGAAATAACAGAAATAATGCTAGGATGACACAACGATTCGTTTACTTCTATCAATATATACTCACGCAGTGTGCTCAATCATATATACATCTAACAGAAAAGGCGATTCTGTATAACTTTTAACTGAAGAGTTTATTCTGTGTCATTACATAATGTATTAAAGTGTCGGAATTTACCAATCTACTCTTGTACCGTTTGTGTGAAATGTTTCAGTGTCGCAGCTTTGGTATGTATGTAGTTCGTCAGCTTTGCTCAGTGGTCTGGTTATTTTTTGAGAAGATTCGAGGCCCACGGATAACAATTGTTAAATTTCACCATAGTATACGCTATATTACCTGTATACATTATCGCAGAATCGGTAAGATGTCGGAATTTGTTAAAAATACCTTTGTACTCAGGATATTCTTGGAACAAACTGAAAATATAATTATCAAGTTATATGCGCTATATTTACATTTTTGGAAACGCTTTTGTTGCAAGACCCCACTTGTTCAGCGTCTGTGATTACTTTTTGGACAACTCGAAGTTAACGAATTTGAAACATAAGATTTTGCGTTGCTATGTTTTAAATTACCTGTGTAAATTATCGCAGAATCGGTAAGATGTAGGAATTAGTTAAAAATCCATATGTATTCAGGATGTTCTTGCAACAAGCTGAAAATAAAGCCATTTGGCTAATGTACATTGTATTTTCTTACCAATTTCGTTATTGTTAAAGGCATACTTCAATTATACTTGTCAAGTCTCATTCACATTGTGTCCGAATCTATGCGATTCGATTCGCATGCGTATTGTATATACAGTCTTCACGTTGCGCCCGATGTGATCTGATAGCGCATGTGCATTTTTATCCGGTCTCGAATCATGATGATGTCATTTGAAAAATACCAAAAGACAAGCGGTAGGCGCAGAATATGGTCGCAAGGCATCGGTTCGGATACAACGTGAACACAAATTGGATATGATGTAATGTGAACACGGACTTGGAATTTGCGTGCGTAAAAGGGCATTTCACAGGCATAAAAAGGAAATATTTTTATCGTTACAAATAGATACAAAAGGTTAGGGTACTAAAAATTAAAAAAAACATTGAATGTAACAGTGTGGTAATATGTTCGCGGGTGGGGTAGCATTTTCTTTTCGAACGCACATAAAATTTGTAAACACAATGTATATACTCACAAAAACTATAATGCATTGGTTGCTTTTACGAATGCTAAATTGAGTCTGTGGTGCGGACACGAACACCGTGATGTTTACAGAGAAAAGCCAACCAACATTTTGTACCCAATTACTGCCTTATCAATTTATTGTAATAACGGCAGCCAGCCTGGCAACTATAGCGTACATATGCAATAAATCGTTGTACAAATGTCGAACTTATTTGACCGGTTCAGGCATTTGGTTGCTTTACGGCAACTTTAAAATGAGGTAACGTTCCTATTTGATCCTTATGCCAAGCCTAAGTTGGAAGGCTGCCTCCCCCGAACCCCAAGTATTAAATTTTTCTTTTTTCCAACCTTAAGCGCACAGCCTCGAAAAGCAACATGCCCCATGTATGAAACCGTTTCCGTAGAGAGAGATTACTTCTAAAATCTAAAGATTTCTTTTCTTTATAGACAAGTTGGATATGATAGGACAACTTCTTGTATCTTGCTACAAATATGTGTCGCCTGTTGGGTTTGGATACTGAAATCGGGGCAACGTCAGGGTATGATAACTGAGCTAACATGTCTAATACGTAGTTTGCGAAAAGCCTTAAAATCACAGCAGATTGATATATACGAAAGTTCCTTTGCAGCATACTGTGAACTTGATACTATTATAATATTCGTTGAAATAGATTATTAAATAATATAACTGTTTCTCTGTAAATGTCGTCAAAGGAATTATAAAAATTCACCGCCTACAAATTTCACATGGTGAGCGGTATCCGCGGCATATGATGTAGCTCCCTATGGCAGATGTATCACTACGCAAGACAATTCTAACCGAAACAAATTCATTTGCCTAAAGTTAAAACACTGTCATAGACTGGCAGATGAGAAACGCTCGTTTCCGATATAGTCGATTCACTCCTTAACGCTTGCAGCTGTGCGACATCAACCAATTACATTTCCAAGCATAGTAGCAACTAAACTAGCGTGAAATATACTATTGGACGCGTGCTATTGTTCGCTCGCCTTTAAGAGAAACCTCAGCTCCGACATTGCTCAGTGACTAGCGAAAATGATTTTCACGCGAACGTTCAGGCTTAACTACCACACCGACAACCTATAATTGTTCATGGGTACTTGCAATTCAAATATAGTAAGCACGTAAAGGGTAAAAAATTGACAATGTGTTGTACAATATGTATATATTAAACCATTCATACAGCGTTCATCGCGATGTGAAGCCTTCGCTGAATTTGTCGTGTGTCGTGCGTTTGAGTGTGCGTTGTTGTTCCTTGCTCGGCGAGATTCCTTAAGTAACCGAGCAGCGGCTCCTAAATAACGTTGTTGCTAGCATGCGAGGCTCGCATCCAAACGAATCAAGTTCAACTCGCCGTTACGGCAAAGGTTTGTTTAACATAGTACTAAATAAATATTAAACATGTGTGAAAGTGTTAAGTTATTTCTGCGCTTATTATGAGACTAGTCAGTGCCTATCAAATCCAGTAATGATAAAAGCTAATGAAAATTTGTACATCACCTGAGTGTATAACAGCGCCATTATAACCAACCCAAGCCATCATATTTAGCATCCCAGTAAAATGGGATGTAAGTGGCACTTTTGATGCAGACGTCAGGCTGTTACATTATGCGCGACTAAACTTAACATGACCCCGTCGGCCATCCTATTTTGTCAAAGCCGATGTGGAATGGAAAACCATTGTTACGGAACAAACAGGGGATTTGGCATGGTTTTTCGTTAACCAAAGTTGGACAAAGTGAAATCTAACTGCCGGAAATTACTGTCCCGGAACAGAATTTTGGTGATTTCTTATACGTAGAAAACGGTTCAATGCAAATTAGAACATTGACTACTTCAGGATTCGTTTTATTCGCCAACACGAACGTTGCTAAAACTTTTAGCTTTCAGCATTCGCGAACATTACCATCTCAAACGAAATTCTTAGCAAATTTTTGTTCCCAAAACGAGTTAAATATTCTGTAAATGTTCAAGAACTCGCGAACAAACAATTTCCATATTTTAAATTTTCAACAAATTTGCACAAACATCAAATTATTAACCTGGAATCATAGTCGAATATGATATAGAAAAGAACTTGTTCGCGAACAATTTCACTCATAAAATGTTCATTAATAAATTGTAGATTTAAAGGCAGCGAAAGCACGATTATTAAGTCATCATCTCCAACGCAACTTTAATTTAAAAAAGCAAATGTTCGCAAAGATTTGATGCTTGGTGATTTTAATCATACATGCTTGATGTCGCTTGCGCATTTCTCTATGACAAAATAATCTATACAAAAATAAATTTATTTAAGAACTACGATTGTGTTCGCGAACATTTGCTTAAGAATATACGTTTGTGTTCGCGAACAAATTATATTTTTATACGTTTGCAGTCCCGAACAAGTTTAAAAATTCTTGATTTCAACTGTTGAGCAATATGTTTAAAATAGTTTATATCGCTGAGTTATTGCATCCCACGTGTTGAGCGATGCGTCCTTGTAACATTGTTCACAAACAAAACCGACGAATTTAAAACTCACAAAATTATGTTTTCAAGAATTTGTTTATTTCACTAACGAATTTGCGAACCAAAAATAATCCATTTCATACCACCTTACTGCTTTCTTTAAATGGTTTGCTACATTATGCAATCACAAAAAGCGTTCTGTTACAAAAATATGGCAATTGTAAAATTAGGATGGTAGGCGGGGTCATTTTAAATTTAGTCTCGCATTATTTTCAGCTTTTTGTTGGACAGCACAGAAATATTTTAATTAATTTTGCGCTGTCCGAATGTGAGCATGGTGGAACATTTTCAAATGTTACAACGAAAATTCGCTTACCAATCTGCACAGCCACGGATTTGAGAATTTAAAGGAGTAAACAAAAATTGTTAGCATAAGTAGGTCTAGTTAAATATTATAACCTTTAACTATGCCACCGTTTCAAGATTTTACAACGCGTAGTTTCAAAGCCACAATTTGCGAGTCATAAAAGAACCATAATCGCTTTGTTATGAAGCATGTTGCAATGCCATTTTGCTAAGATCTGCCACATAGCCTCTTTATAAAGTGACGAGACCCCTGCTTAGTCTATAACGACAAAAGAAACAGATAATTCTGTCAAAGCCTTTGCTTCGCTGTGACTTGTATAATTTAAGATATTTGTTCAAAATTGAAGCTAAAATGTTATGTAGACATAGATTTAGCCAGGTAAGGTTGTTGATTTCTTTTTTAGTAAATAAAAGTTGCTAAAATTTATACGTTATCTAATAGGATCAACACAAAAAAAACGCCGTTTCATGTTTTTAGAGCGTTACCACGGACGTAACTATGTTTGCGTAAGTTTTAAGGCTTTAAAGAGTTACGTTATAAGAACAAAATATTAGGCATCAGTGATTTTCTGCATATTATCGTAGCAAGAACAGAGGTTAGAGCGTTACAACGTACTTAACTATGTTTCCGTAAGTTTTAAGACTTTGAAGAGTTACGTTATAAGAACAAAATATTAGGCATCAGTGATTTTCTGCGTATTATTGTTTCAGGAACAGAGGTTAGAGAGTTGCCACCTACGTAACCATGTTTGCGTAAGTTTTAAGACTTTAAAGAGTTTTGTTATAAGAACAAAATATTAGGCATCAGTGATTTTCTGTTTATTATCGCGGAAAAACAGAGGTTACACCGGTACCACGTATTTAACTATGTTTGCGTAAGTTTTAAGACTTTAAAGAGCTTTGTTATAAGAACAAAATATTAGGCATCAGTGATTTTCTGCTTATTATCGTTGCAAGAACAGATTCAAATTTTTTGGCGATATTCCTGAACTATGTTTATAACTGGTGCGCGAAAATGGAATGGAAAATGGTTACATTAATTGTAAAAGTTTTCCCTTTATATACAGCGACTGTAGAACATAAATAGATTTTTGGTTTTGTTTATAAGCGGGGTATTACACGATAAGACAAATGCAAGCTGCTGGAAAAACAATATTTAAAACCTACATTATGTATATCAAACATTTCTCGAGTAATAAAAAAATTAAGAAGCACAATATATGCTCAAGCGTATATTTTATTTCATGCCTTTTAGGTGGAACGGCCAGTTGCTAGACACCAAAATAAATCAATTGAAGTATAAATAGGAAATTCGTTTTCTGCGTACTGAAGTGTGAAAATAAGATCAACAATCTCGATTTACTTCTGAGATAATCAAAATGAACAAAATTTCCGCAAATTAAAAGCGGAAGCTTTAATAAACCAATAAAAATACCGTATAAATATTTCTTTTCCGGTATGCCTTTCCTTCGCCATTATTTTGAATCCTTCACGACAATGTTCTCGCTGTTTTTTCGATAATTTGGAAATCTCAGCCATAATAAATTTCTGCGACTTTTGGCTAAAAAATATATGAAATAAGTATAAACAAAAATCTATTTAGTCTGTGCAGGTCTAATGTGCTGATAAAAATACTTTAATATGTATAAAAACACCCTGCCTTGTCGCAACGACGAAAAGATACAAAGTGTCATGAAAAACTATCATATCAAAAATGTTTCTACGTTTCTGAATAGCAACGGATTTTGAGAAAATTCTACATTTATTTTCGCAGGTTTTGTAACTGTACTATGACAAACTTTGTCAAAATGTTAAAATGCAAAATGATCTGAAAGTAAAATAAATTAAATCAGGCGGGTAACATATAAAGATAATAAAATGCAAAACTAATTGAAAGGTTGGTTGAAAGGCATGGTTGTTGTTGCTTGTGTGGATCAACTATAAAAAATAATATTCACTGGATTACTAAGTTTCAACAGTATAACATTTTACAGAGTAGAAATAGTGAAGCTCGCGTGCGAGCCAGAATTCGAGTGGTGAGAACAATGCCCCGAAGCAGAAGTGTGAAAAATATTTGCCACACAATATTTTTGACACTCGCAATGAGCTTGTCGGCCCAGAAAACCCCATATCCGATACTAAAACTAACAATAAACACACATTCAGGTGCATTTCCCACGACTTTTCACCAAATATGAAATTTGGCGCCAACTATAAGCTTACAGACTCCAGATTGGGAAGTAGTTGAAAAGCTTGTTATATATCATTGGAAAGCCCTGGTAAAGCTACATGGAATAGGCGAATAATTTTGCGAATACCTCGTTCACTTATTGAGAAAAGTCGCAAAAACTGAAGGGGGTGCCCGAAAAATGGGCCAAAATGACGTCATTTTGCCCCATAACTTTTCCCACGGGAAAAAATTCAAAAATCGACCATTGCGGTTCCAATGAGCTATCTTGCATCAAAATCCGCCCAACCGTTATCGAGATCCAGGTGCGACAGACACACACACGGACAGGACCTCCTCAACCCCCCCCCCCAAAGCCAAAATTGAAAATTCTCTTTCCACTCGAATTCAATAGCTAGCTGGTTATATAACCGGGCCCATGAAAAATATACAGCTCTAATAATTCGTTATGTTCACTTACTCTTTGCTCTTCGATGCATCGTCATCTGTGCCATTTTTCATTTGACTGTACATAGTTTATATATATTATCAAAAACAATGTTATATAATAAACATAAGGAACGACAAAATACCGTCACTACACTCGTGTAATAATACTTTCTAATAATGGTTGCACAATCTGGTAAAATGTAAATTTGCATGACCATTTGGATGAAAATTACAGTCGTTATCATTCCAATCTGATACTACCTTGTAGCAAATTCGCAAGTGTGTACTACGTTGAATGAGATTTTCTGTCTACAAATTTTGATTCCAAGCATGTTCTGAGTAATGTAAATACTAGTGGTTACTCTGGCTATGTTTTCAACAGCGATATTGAAATATTTATTGCAGATTACATACGCAGCATTATATCATCGCCATGGTATTACAAATAAATTAGCATGAGTTATGTAGCGTCTATAGTGCGATAGAAAAACCAATAAGCTGTGACAGAACATCATCACAGGAACGATAAATAACAACTTGCTTTGTCGGAAGGTGCCTTGCTAAAATATTTTCCTTTATATTTACGTTTGAAAGTTTGTCGCAGCAGATACACCCAGATCTATGCTGAAAGTGATGTACCTATCTTTCAGAAACAAATGTGAATAGTTATATTTAAGTCACAAATAAAATTGTGCTACACTTAAAATCAATGGAAAGTTTATATATACTTATTCCAGATGATGGCAAATACATACAAAACTCTAACGCTTAGAGCTGACGAAACCTTTACGTGCATATAAGTTCCCGAAATTTCTGTCTTTGAATCACTGTTGCTTGACACTACATCCCTAGTGTTTTGCTTTTTAATCTTTATTGGTTATCGGAATTCGGCGATCTGATGCATTGATCTTTGCGTTAAAACATTACACCGACAGCGATAATCAGATATTGGTTTAAAGCCCAGTTTAAACAAACGCGAAAACAATATTGTTGCCCGACGGCTGTGTCAGAAACAAACACCCCATATAACATGCTAAATATGAACACGATGCCGGCGCCACGGAAAAAATAAATTAAGTTCGTATATGCCAATATTTTAACACCGGGTATCATAGGTATCGATACGGGCACGGCGGGTTCCTACGGTCGGACCTCTGCTCATGTCATACTGATCTCCCTGAAGGTCCGCACTCCCTACACCTCCCCCAACGTCTTCCCCTTTGCAGCAAAGGCGAGCGGAAAATTTTAGCAAAAATTGGGGAATGGTCGGCAAAAATTGGGGAATGGTCGGCAAAAATTGGGTAAAATCGGCACAAAATTGATGTAATATAGGCAAAATGTCTGGGGAGAGGGATTTAATCCCACTTTGGCTCTCCTGAGGACCTTCTCTCGCCAACAGTCTACTCCCCCTAAGTTGATGAACCTTCGACACCTATGCCATGTATATACTTTCATACCGTAGTGTAAAAAAGCCATAAGATGGTTCAAGACTCGTTAAAAATCAACGGTTGAAGATATTACAAAGCATACGGTAGTTCAAATCGGTTATAGCTGTGTAAGTCGGCATAACTAAAACACGCTATTGCGGCCGTGGTTACGAAAATATATAGGTCTGATCATGAAACACATATTCGGCATTCAAACCGAGCTTGTACCGAAATTTTACTTTCATTGTAAACATGCATTAAATTTTAGAGAAAATTCGTAGTTCATATGAAACTGTCATCAAAGATTCAACCAAATGATTTATTTTTGTAATTCAGTTTACAGAACTAGCAATAAACACTAATGGCTAGCTCGAAAAAATTACGATTACAGTTAATTTACACTTACGTAAACTGACTAAAATAAAAGCAAACTATATCGGCCGAATATGTGGATATGACGTAACAAAACATTTTTCTGTAACATTACTGGCTTTTTAGTTTTTCGAAGTCTAAAGACAATATTTTATAGCATTATAAAAGTTTACTCTTTTTCTGCTTAAAAGAAAATACATTTCGAAGCTATTTGCATGTGTTATGTTTACTTGACTTGGAAACGAACTGTTATTGCTGCTAGATCTGTCGAACACAAACGAACAAATGTATGACCTTCTTCGCATATATAAAAGACACGATGAAAAATGCTTGAACAACATGTATATATATTGCGCAATACGAATGATACTTGAAAATATTAAGTTTATTCAATCAGAAACATATAAACAAAACATATAAGCATCTATGTACGTACATGCTGGTCGTAGCCAAAAACTTAAAGCGTCGGGTTTTCTAAAAGAGTTCCAAGCTGCAAGGCGTTAAAAGTCTTTAGAAAAAATCTGTTTCTACTCGGTAAGAATGTCCCAAATGCGTATAGCACCGCTCGAAAATGCGACTCATCACATTTGCATTAATATAATTTATTAGCAGGCGACTCCTATCACTGGTGAATTGTAATTGACCAAAGGTTGGGTTAGCTAAAGTCACTTCTTACTGAACTCATTTAAATACCATGGCAATATCAAAGCAAAGTTCTCTATAAGCACTAACATGTCTAGTCGCAGTACACTCAGGTCGTTCAGGGTTTTCAAGAATAGTTTACTTAAACCTTTACCCGCTTTATAAGGTTCCTTAAGGAACCAAGCAACAACTTCTAAGTAGTTGTACGCCACAATTCATCGCTGGAAAGGGTAAACCTTTAGAGCCGTGCATTTTCAACTTGTTCGCTACCTGTCCGGTATCACTGCGACCCCGGGTTGCAGATTTCTAATAATGAACGAACGTAAGTAATATACAATAGAACTAGGATGTCAAGTCAAAAATTAGAAACATTTCACATTTATATAACATTTACATAAAAATAGAAACAGAATAAATCGTAAAACATTACCGTGTGTACTGCCAGAAATTATAGGAATGAATATCGAAGGTTTGTTGTTTAACCTAAACTCAATTTTGCAAAGCGAAAATGTTGAAATTCACAGCATCTAGGGTACAAAAGTACAAATTTACCTATTAATTTTGTATACGAAATAATATTGGCAGCACCCGATAAATAAATATAGGCAACATCAACTATGTTAACAGAATCAACTAACCAGATCCAGTCGCTCAGATATTCAAGTATTTGTAATTTTAGGAAGTTGGCGCATATTAGTCAGGTCAAATCCATGATATTTTTAAAAGGCTGAATTTCATTGCCTGAAAATCACGGTATTCCAGTTTCATCAATGCAGGTTGTATGCGCTTGCGTTAACATGGACATGAAACGCCTCATATATTTATATGTACATAGCATGTTACAAACATCTTGTGGTTTGTGGCGGCGCAGAGTTAATTAATATAATAATTAATTACATAATACCAAATTTTGTGTTCAGAAACGGATAAAATATTAACATATATGCTAAACACTACATCGCCACCACGCGAACCGCTTAAAATTTAAATTTTAATTTAACAAACAACATTGCTTATGTTCTGTTCAGGTAACTCTGCAATTTCTGTGAGCTAACTGATGCGGAGAGCCGAATTTAATTAGAATGGAATTGCATAACCAAGCCACATCCACCACGTTAAAGACAAAGAAACCTCGAAAATGCTCAAAATCTTGTAGTTTAATAAGCACGCTACGTTAAATATGTTCATTTTCCATACCTATAAACCGTGCGCCTAACTGAATTTCGCCTGATTCTTGTTTTCAGAGGCGGAAACTTTTTTACAAACCGAATTACATCCGAAATTTAGTTTTGGCACATTTATTCCAGTTAAAAATTGTTCTATTTATTGCTATATTCGGTAAACATAACAAGCTTTGCAATCGTCACAACATAGTGTGCGATAATGTTATTTTTGGACCACAGCCCACTGGTCAATTACCGCTTCTTATACAGTATTATCGCTAAATTTTATGATCTTTCTCTGACATTGGACGACAAATTAAATTGCTCTAAGTCAAGCGATGATGCAGATGTGGCGCTGGTTGCAGCGGTGATTTAGCAACAGAGAAAGGCGTAAAGTGGACGCTGATAATACTCTGTCCGACAGGCTATAATTTTATTGTTTATCGATTACACCTCTGATACCATGCCGGATAACTTCTAAGGTCGTAGCTGAGAGATCATGTTTTGGCTAAAACGCTGTAAATATTTATGTAGTTATATATTAACTAGTGTTGGGCAACGGTCGGTTTTGAAGTGAAACTGCCGTCCGTCGGCCAGCCACTAAATTTTTTGGCTGACCAACGGCCAACGACCGTCGACTGCTTAACTGCCCGTCGACACCTCAACGGCTGGGCGATTTCCAATGAACAGCTCTCTGCCAAGAAGCTTGTCTATTCACGATACAAATTTTATATCCTTCTTCAACATATGTTCGAAAATTCGTCTTTCGCGAATGTTAACAACTGAAAATTGTTAACGGCCTGTCGTCGGTCGACAAATGCGGACACTCTGAAACGGCCGGCCGTCAGCTAGGCTGGAAAGCTGAAGATTATTGCGGCAATTGCTTAATACGAGATTCACGTTATAATGTCCCCAACAGTTGGAACTTTTGCCCCCTGTAGTGTAGACTATACCGTAAAGACGGTGACAGTGACACCAACACCATATAACAAAATATGAGGGTGTCGGGCACACCCCTAGATACCTCATTTTGGCAATGTAGAATGTTTTATGCTTGCCAATGCGGTGGTTCTAGGGTATCCTGTAGGTCCTATGTAAAATGACCCCACGGGGTGGCGGAAACCCTCAGCAAAAAGAAAAAGCAACGACGGTTCATTGACACCGTCTGAAATAAGCCAAATATTAGCTAGCTTTGTTTGAAATTTATTTGAAACTTTATTTAAAAACACAGGGGTGTCTAAGACATCCTGTAGTCTAGGGTGTGCCTTCCACTGTGTGGGGTACATAAGTTCCAAGTGGTGGGGACATTATAGCGTGAATCGCGCATAACACTCATGTCAAGGTTCTCCAGCAGTCGACTAAATTAGCAACATGCTACGAAGTGCACCTTCGTTATTTATATTATGTTGATTGAAAGCAGTCTGACTTATCCAACATTTCTATCAGCGACTGCAGCATACAATGTGTCCGGTGGTACTACTGTATAATTGATGCTGCAGCTGTTTGTTGCGCATATGTAAGCCAATGAACTTCAACGACAGCAGAATAAACCTTGTGCTCAATGTTGTGTTTATGTTCATTCTCAATTCTCGCTAAGCATCTGAACTTCAGCCTCAGCAGTGTTTTCAGAATAATTCTGCGCAGTGATGTACAAGCGAAATGGATCCATTATTCGCATAGAACACATTCAAATCAAACGGTACTACCTTCTCTGTCACTGTGAGAGCAACCAAAGCAAGCTTAGATTATGTTAGAATCGGAAACAAGCGAGTGTTCGCCGTAAATGCGGTTCATTAAAAAGTTCGTATGCTGTGGTCACCAATATTATATTGTAGGTAGGTCATTAATAAAACCAGGCTTACCTGATCAGAAATCCAAACTGGCTGATCGATTCTAAACTTGCGTAGTGAAATTCTTAACATTTCTTAAATTTGTTCAAGCACAGTGTTAGCTGACATGTTCGTAGTATTGACGGAGGCGTTAAGTTGGTTTATTCATTAAAAATTCAACATCTTCCACTGTTATTCAAGCTAGGAACTGTAGACGTTCTCGTGAACTATTCTCACAGGCATTTGATTGTTTTGTACATAAACCGGCTTAACGAAACCCTACCATAATTATGCAAGTACGTAAACAGCGTATTTAATATTACATGGCTACTGACTATAGCTGGTGATTTTCTGGCATAAACAGTACAATTCCGACATGTCTCAGCCAGTTAGAAAAAATCTATAAATTGCGTGCAATACCCAAAGTTACACCAGGTCATTCTGTTTCCTCCTCGTGGTGAAGCTGCATTAGCTATATTGTTAATGATTTAATTTTGAAATCGATGAACTTTTCCCGACCATGTATCTTTTGATTTTTCTATTCTTGAATCCTTTACGGAAAACAGTGGAAACACTCATATAGTTTTAAAACAGTGGAAACACTCATATAGTTTTAAAACCACCCTCGATTGAATAAAAAGCTATTATGGCTTTTAACTGGAAAACAATTCTTAAGAATTATTGTTATATTTTGGATATAGTTATCGTTTTCCATTATTGTTTCAGAAACTTTTAATCAATAGATAGGGGGTCCACAAAATAAAGTGCTAGAAAGGCAATACTCTTTATTGGATGATATACATTTCCACTTAAGAAAGCGTATGTAGTCTTTTCGGTAATGTAGTGTAAAATAAAATTTTAAGGAACGTTCAAAATGTAAAATACAGGGGTACTCGGGTACCCGACACACTAGATAGTACCCGACACTTCGGATACCTGAATAGCAGTATCCGTATTTAATTAAATCGATGTTTTCTGATGTAATGGTTTCATTACCTTCGGTAAACGATTAAATATCTTGTTACTATTCGTGTCTAAAGTATTCAATTATATCCGCGATAATGTTATACAGAACGCTGATTGCTTCTTCTATTTCTTTGAGGTTTTCTTTATCACTGCTGTCGGCGTTCATGTTAATAACGGTCATAACCAACGGTAACATATTCTGCAACAATGTAAATCTAAATATAACGCCTTACTTCGATAAATAGTTTGCGTTTTAAATATCGTTCTAAAGTCAGTTTCGGGCGCAATGTATCGAACCCGAGCCCTTTGCGCTAGAGCTGCTGGTGCTAACCACTGAGATACGCTGTTGTTCAGATCCTTAATGTTCCTCACTGCTAGAGCGAATAATTACTCGCAGACGAATTCCAGCTGTTCAACGAACTTGGTTAAATGTAGTGCTTCATAATGTATTAAGAGCAGCTACTTACTACGTGCATTAAAGAGATAAATGCTGTTTCACACTCAGAAAGGTACAAATACATTGATATTTACTACAGTACTATCGTGACATTCCAATACTGTTGATGTTAGAGTACTCTAGGCAATTTTTGAAGTATACACTTAGCGCATAGTAAAGCTTGACGGCTATATCGAATGACAAATTCTGATAAATATGTGCTGCCGATTATGGTTTAGTGAAAATATGATGTTGGGGGTGTACTGTGCATAACTAGACAGAGATGTGCGCACACTAATTTTGTTATCTTCGTGGGCACCCGCGAAAACTAATCTTGTCCATCATCACGGCGCCAAGCACAAAAAATTTCAGACAAACCCTAGCTTCTGGAACAGGGGTTTCCGGAATACCAATTTGGCATACATGCTCATAGACAGAGGAAGATTATCTTCCTTAGGCTCAGCACCCCCTCCTAAGGCGAGGGGAAAATTTTGGCTCAAATTGGGGAAATAGGCAAATATCACAGAAAAAGCTTTAACAAATAATCGCGGAAAAATTGGAAAAATCTGGGTGAAAATTAGAAAAAATTATTGAGTACCAAAAAATTTCGAAAATATATCCCCCTGACGAAAAACCTCCCCTCCTGCCCACTTATTGATCCCCCTGCAGTGGCCCAAGCCGCCTCCCCAGGAGCACCAGGTATCCCTCTGGGACTTCTGACCTTTCTCATGTATGCTATTTGGCCTACTGCGACTCCTATTGCGACCTCCGACCCCTAAAACAAAACTTTCAGCGCCTCGATTTTTCTATTGACAGAGAAAAGTCCAGTGTTAACAATAAACAAGAAGTAATAAATGTGAAGAATTTTCTCGAAAAGTCGTCATCCATGTTTCCGCTAAGCCTTTTTGTGTTAATCCCCTGTCTGTGGCACTCAATAATGATAAGCTCCGACTAATTTTAGACTGTTCCTGTCTCAACACTTTTTTCAAAACTTTTACTTTCAAAATGGAGGACGTGCGGGTTGTAAACGAGTTGTTAACTAGAGGGGATTATATGGCCAAGTTTGATCTGAAAACCGGCTATCATCACGTGGCTATTTTTAAGGGCCACAGAAAGTTTTTGGGTTTTTCATGGCAGGGGAAATTATATGTGTATAATTCGTTGCCGTTTGGTCTATCCTCGGGTCGGTTCATTTTTACCAAGTTGTTGAGGCCACTCGTGCGGAAGTAGAGGAGTCAGGGCATTCGTGTCATTTTGTATATTGATGATGGTCTAGTTCTGTGCAACAAATTGACCCTCTTTTCTGAACAAATCAGGATTGTTAAAGGCGACTTGAGTCTCGCTGGTTTCCTGTTAAATTACGATAAATCCGAGTTGGCTGCTGTTCAGAGCATAGATTGTTTAGGTTTTAGTGTCGACTCTCGCTCCTTTTCTATTTCTATTCCTCCCGCGAAGTTGCTTAAGGTGTTGCGAATTGTTTCAGAGTTGGCGGGGAACAGAATTGTTACCGGTAGAGAAGTTCTCCGCGTGGCTGGTAACTTAGTTAGTTTATGGCCCGTGCTTGGCGACTTGTCTGTTTTTCGAAAACTTAAAATGTTTGCCTTTGTCGATTTTTTCGGTTTGATCGCCTTGAAAAGGTGACATTCGATCTTCTCATGGATATAAATTTTTGGCTAGATAATATAGTTCGTTATTCGGAAAAATTTTTAGTGTCTCAGACTGGTCCATCTCCTTTGTCATGTTAGACCGACGTTTCAGATTATGCCTGTGGAGCGGTGCTCCGCGACGCAGGTTCAGTGTTCGAGGCACATTCTAGATTGCCGGTAGCATTGCTTTCGCATAGTTCGGTAATGCGCGAGCTTTATGGTGTTTTGTTTGCATTGCGTTCGTTTAAAGCTATGTTGTTTCACATGTATGTCATTGTATACACGGACAGTCAAGCGGATTCTCGTATTGTCATGCGTGGTAGCGTTAAACCTCTCCTAAACGACATGGCCGTTCGGATTTGGTCTCTTGCTCACAGTTATAATTTGCAAATGAGTTCGGTTTGGGTTCCCCGTCGGTTCAACCAGCATGCGGATGCGCTTAGTAAGTACACCGATTGGGGTGATTGGTCCTTGACGCCTGGGTTTTTTCGCTCTGTACAGAGCATTTTCGGAGTGTGCGATTTTGATCTTTTTGCAAATTCTGACAATACTCAGTGTGATCGTTTTTTTACGTTTCTGGTGTCCCGGGACATCAGGGGTGGATGCGTAATTACAGGCTGTAATTACCCCTAACCCTCCCGTCCCTTGTATTATTTTTTGGTTTTGTAGATATATTGGTTTGCTGTCGGTGGTTTCACAATTGCGCTGCAGCCACAATGTTCCTCTTACCACTGTTTGCAGTAAGTGCGCTCGCTCTTGGCACGGTCAAGACGTACCTTACAATGCTGTCAAGCTTTTTTCGCTACGTATCTACGAATGAGCGTGGATTTCAGGTAGTTCCAGTATCGAAGCAGTTGTTTTGTCAGTATATCATGTTCAAGACCCAGAGTGGGTGTTCAGGTTCGTTTCTTTCGGGTATTTATTCGGCGGTTTGTTGGCTGCACCGGTTTTGGGTTGTTCTAGATTTTCAGACGATTCTGTCCTCAATATGGTAGTTGAGGGAGCCAAAAGGATTTGCGCTAGGCAGGCGGCATCGAAGAAAGCTTTTTCGCCGCGGAACATGTTTTCTCTAATCACGTTTTTAACGACCCCTAAGGCTACGCTGAGGCAATTACGTAATGGCTGTTTTTTCTTTATGTTATTTGGGATTTCTTTGGTTTGGAGATGCAGTGAAGTTACGACTTCAGGACCTTCGTTTTGGGGTTAACGATCAGTATGTGAAACTATTTATTAGTAGGTCGAAGACAGATCCGTATGGGAAAGGAACATGGGTTTATGTTGCGTGCGGTTGTTCAGAGTTCTGTCCGGTTTCGCTACTGAAGCGGTATATCACAGCGGCAGGTTTGTCGCTCGAATCTAATGCATATTTGTTTCAGAGATTACGGTATTGCCGGAAGACAAGAGGTTTTTGCTCTTCGGGAGCGCCGGTTTCGTATAGCGCTGTTCGGCGCGATCTTCGACTGTCATGTGAACAAGTTGGACTGGATAGCAAATTGTTCGGAACTCATTCTTTTCGGCGTGGTGGAGCATCGGCTGCTCACATTGCTCTAGTGTCGCATAATCTGTTGAAAGGACATGGTCGTTGGAAATCCGAAAATGCGAAGAATTTGTATATAGAAACAGATTTGCGCGAGAAATTATGTGTATCCCAAGCGGTGTTAGCGCTATGTCAATGTTATGTTTGGTTTATTATGTCGGGCTAAAGGTTAATGATTATTTGTTAAAAACTCTGATGACAAATAAACGCAAAACTCGCAAAAAAGTTGTTATGTAATCTCACTGCAAAAATTGCGAATACAACCTACGCGAACCTAACCATGTAACTTGTAATACGCTATACTTTTGATAATATAAAAAGCATGTCATATTTAGAATGTGTTAGTATGGTGTTGAGAGATTTGTATGATCATGCAATGTAATTAATGCAAGGATTCTGTCCCAGTATTGTTTTTTGAAATTTGTGCAGGAAACGTATCCAAAAGCTGCACTAGTACCGTTGAAATGTAATAGCTTCTTTTTCATAGCGTTGAGTTTACCGTAGGTAATAGCAAATATTATTTATATACCTCACCTGCTGCGTGACTTGTGATTAAAATAAACAATTGTAGCACAATTCCTATAATATTTCAGGCTGCACATAGTCGCAAAATTCATGGAATAGAATAAAAACTTTTGCCCAAGTAGTTTTTTTGAAGTGGGACATGAAGTTTTTGAATGTGGTCCTTTTGGAATTATGATTTGGATTTTAATTATTACCGCGCTTGTGCTGTTTCTAACTGTAAATTGAGCTTTCCCCGATCTAAAGTATTACAATTTCAAACCTATTTGGAAAACGCTCACCTCAGCTCAAACGACAGTGTTAACCCAGGCGACAGGCTCAGAATTCATGAATATCGTAATTATTCTAGACAGTAGAAAGTTTCATCGCTTTGGGCTTTCATTTAAATTTTATCATTAACTCGTACATAAAATGGCTATACCACTTGAGTGTAGTCAACTGCGTTAACACAGGCGACAGGCTCAGAATTCATGCATATCGTAATTATTCTAGACAGTAGGAAGTTATATCGCTTTGGGCTTTCATTTAAATTTTATCATTAACTCGTACATAAAATGACTATACCACTTGAATGTAGTCAACTGCGTTAATCCAGGCGACAGGCTTAGAATTCATAAATATCCTAATTTATCGCTTTGGGCTTTCATTTAAATTTTTATCGTTAAGTCGTACATAAAAGACTATACCACTTGAGTATAGACAACTGTATTACCCCAGGCGACAGGCTCAGAATTCATGAATGGTAATGTGCGTCGTCCTACAAAACCAGTGGTTAAGCGAACTCTCGGTCGGCACTTATATTTTTTGTATTTTATCAGTTTCTGTTTCGCCAAACGATTTGGCTCATGCTTTATAAACACATATTTACATTAACATAGCATTATGTATTGAAAATATAAAGTCTAATAAGTCCTTGCTATCACGTTGGCTCCAGTTAATGTGACATAAATAAATGGGAAATTTAAGTTAAATTAAATGTACATTCCAAATACTTTGCATGAAATTTAAGAGAAGTATTTTTGATTTTCGTACCATCAGATATTCTTTTAAAATTCAAAGAACTATTCCTCGAAATTTTAACTAATTGTCTTTGCAAAATATAAGATTTATTTTAATTTAAGTAAAAGTTCAAAGAGTAGTTCAGTGAATTTTAAAAGAATATTTGGTGGCGCAAAAATCTATGAATACTTTTCTTAAATTTCATGGAAAGTATTTTAAGTAGAGGTTTATAAATATTACCGAGCAGAACTGAGGTGTTTAGGTCAACTATATAACGATCTAAAAATAAGAAATTTGAAATTTTACTGAAATTTAAATAAATTGTTTATTTTTGAAAAATAATTCGTTAAAACTTTAAGGAATGATTCTTTGAATATTAAAAGATCATCTGGTGGAGCAAAAATCAAAGACTACTTTTCTTAAATTTCATGGATAGTATTTCAAGTGGAGGTTAATAAATACTAAATGGGAAGAACTGCAGGAGTTATGTCAACAAGATCACGCGCTTCAAGTCGGAAATTTGACTCCAGATTATATATAATACCTGAAAAACGTTAACGACAAACGACACTGGCAACCTTCACTTCAAAACATATATTACGTGTTTATTAACACTGCCTTCTCTATTAGTTAAATTTTGCCCAGAAATCATAAACGAAGGAAGACGAAATTTGGCAGAGTTATGAAAATGTGAGTCACACGGTTTACCTAAACGTTTGGACAAAGAGAATTGTCAAAAATCATTATAAAGGGAAGCGCTAAACGAATTTTGAAAAATATTTCCCCACAAGCACTGCTACTGCGTTTATAATTGATGTTAACAGCAACCTATATATATTTTCCCTGACATTTACCTAATATTTAGCTTCAGAATAGAATTTTAAAAAACATACGGATAGTTTTTTATACGAACTGGCGGTTTACCATAGGAAATAAATACGCATACCAAGATAAATTAAACACAGCAGGTCACGAACACTGGGCGCTCTGTTCGTAACGGACAGATCGAAAATGCCATAAAATGCCACTAACCTCGCCTATTTAAAGAATGATTTTTCTGCGTTATGAATATGAAGTATCTGAAAATATGTCTGAAACGCTTGAACTCACGAAAGGCAGCCTCGGTGACATTACTTAATTAATACAGTTACTTCATGCAAAATTTTTCTGCGTTTATGAATATGAATGCCATAAAATGCCAATAACCTCGCCTATTTAAATAATGATTTTTCTGCGTTTATGAATATGAAGTATCTGAAAATATGTCTGAAACGCTTGAACTCACGAAAGGCAGCCTCGGTGACATTACTTAATACAGTGACATCATGCAAAATTTGTGCAAAACATATACTAAAAGTTGTTAAATATAAGACACATCGCAAAATGTTCCACAGAGAAAAACCCGACGGTTTTAGCGAACTTGCGATTTTACAAAATTTTTTCTTGAGATTACCAATGAGAATGAATTTCCCACCGACAACTCATTTCCAAAATTATATCACGAAAGTTAACAATCTGTCGCCTAAATAGATTCAAGTCCTGCAGTTTTATGAATGTATGTTTATCAAAAATGTAGATCATAGAAAGAAGTAGAATTATCTGCCCTGCGCTCGGACTACCCCTCGGGTGCCCCGATTCCCTCTCCCAGGGAGATAGCCCTATCTCCTCTCTCTCCGAGTCCCTGCAACCTCCCTCTCGTTAGGTTGCAGGCGTATGCAAAATTTTGGCACAGAAAGGCAACAATTTGGGGCAGATCAACAAATATTGGGGTGGGCTAAAATCGGGAAAAATTGCAAGAATTAATAACAATTTTGAGGCCCAAAAATTTTTTTAAAATTTTTTCCCCTGACGATCTCCTGCGCCCTCCGCCCATTGCGACAGCTGATCCGCCCCTGGTAAGGCCGAAAGCCTCTCGAAGCACCTGCTATCGCCCTGGAATTTCGAACCTGGTGCATGTATGCTAAACATGTAACTTCTTGTTAGTACATACTTTTAGAACCACAATACCTTGGTGTTTGAGTCATAAAATCTGTGAAATAATACTAACACTTACTATGACATGATATCGCTGTACGCGGTTTTGTTTATGTGAGTAGGCAATTTTGCGAATTGTATCAGCCATAAGTTTATCATCGTCCAATGCATCAATTAATCCGGATAATGTCGCCATATAGAGGTCACCATGCGCTTCAATGTCCCCTAAATTGGAATGACAACATTGTTATATTGCTTGAGTCCGATTTAGGTGCGTCACAAGGATTGTTGGTTTATCATGGCAGTCTCGATATTAAAATCGATGGCCGGGCTTGCATGATTCTGTACTTGATTTTGACGAAAGAACACCGTTGGTATAGACACCAACACTAGTCTCAAGCTAAATAAGCTCAGCTACAGCAAAAAGTTCCTCGCAATTTAAGAAATACTGTTTTTCTTCTGCGAAACGTGTTAGAATAGCATGCGACGAAGTTGCATTTACTTTGCTTTTGTCAATATAATTACTAAGGAGCGGTATATATATGAAGCCCTTGAGAAATCAGATTCTCTTAAACGTTCTCTTAAACTCACTAATTACTCTCACTGTATTAGGGTGGAACTACTTGAGACTTCTTGCCGTGGCAGTGAAGAATAAGCCACAAACCCGACACTCAAATCATAGATCAAAGATGGAAAAGCAATAACGCAAACATCCCTATAACTACTAACCTCCGATAAGTTGGTAGTTTTTGTAAAATACACGTTGTCGCCGCCAAGGTCTGCATTTTTGCGACATTATTTGTGAAGAAAGTTCACAGCAGCGTATGGGGTGGTAATATTCAAATTCAACTATTATGTTTTGCATTTCAGCTTGATGCCACTTTTCAACCACGACTCAACGACGATCGCAGCTACTCACTTATCAATTCGAACGTTAGAATAAAGTTGTAGGCCAGGAGTAAGTAGAAATGCGGCTATCAACACACCCCTTACTTGGCACGACGCATGACCAATAGGCCGACATAGTTTAGATATATACTATCTTACAATCCGAATGGTGTGACAAAATATTTTGTGCTGCGCTATTAATATATATTAACTATTGACGTACGATGATGTGTCAGATAAAATTATGAAACAATATCACAATCTGAAGGCTGTGTCAAAATGTTTTGCGGTGTGATAAAGCGAAACCAAACTAAATACAGCTTAAATTCCTCGGTCGTAAACCTACACATTCCTCCGTTATAAACTTACACATTCCTCTGTTATAAACTTATATATTCATTAGTTATAAATTTACAGATCCCTTGGTTATAAACTTAGACATTTCACAATTATAAACTTATTCTTCGGTTATAAATTTGTCTATGCCTCGGTTATAGTCCTACATATTCCTCGGTTGTAAACTTAGAAAATTTATGGTTATAAACTTTCTGCCATACAATGAAAGCAAATTAATATAAAAATTAAGTTCCAACCATCGTACTACCTGAGACATACCAGAAACCGAAATAGAGATAATATAAAGATGGCGTAAAAGCATTGGTGGTTTTCACAGTACTATTTGAGCAAGGTGATCAATAAGCACAGATCACAAAATATCCATTATATATACAATTAACCAAAAAGCTCAGTTTATGTCTTAGATAGCCAAGTGTTCTGTCGTCATTTGTCAATTAGATCTTTCACTCTTTAGTTTGGAAACGCCTTTATTTCAAGTTCCCCTCTTGTTCAGCGCCCGTAATTACTTCTTGGGTAAATTCGAAGTTAACGAATTTGAAACATAAGATTTTGCGTCCCCATGTTTTATATTACCTGTGTACATTATCGCAGAATCGGTAAGATGTCGGAATTTGTTAAAAATCCCTTTGTACTCAGGATGTTCTTGGAACAAACTAAAAATAAAATTCTCATCTGTTATACTATATATATTTACTATACTATATTACTACACTATACATCCATTTGAATTTTTAATAATTGTTTTCAAACTTTGGCTGACTGTATTCATTGCAATCATTCAAAGGTAGTTTCATGTTATTAATAGCTCACAGGAAGCGTATCTGATTTCTGCATTTCTGATATCTGATTATTTTTACCAGCGTGCAACATGATAAATTTAATATTGTCAAATTTTTAACCTCTGATATTGTCGTCCAAGTACCCGTCAAAAGCAGTGAAACATATGTGATATTAGATATGATCTATTTCCTTCTAAAAATGGTCGTATTTAATGCTTATCTGTATATACCGTTTGTTGTTTATTATATTATAGGACCTAGGCACTGTAATATATATGAATAGTGATGTGATATATTTTTTTGAAGAAAAACGCCACTCGGATCAAGTATATAAAATTATTAGAGGAAATGTGCATATCAACAGGCATTTTAAATTTTATATCGTTAGATATGACGAATCGGATATACTTCAATGTTACAGGTAACGGCATGTTCATACCAAGTCTCATGCTATACGATGATCAGATATGCATGGGTTTTGTATATAAATTTTTTGCAACGCATGCGACCCGTTGCAATCCAATAATGCATTCACAATTTTTTCGATCGGAATCGTATGAAGCTTTGTAAAAAATGTAAACAACATACACGGTGAGCGGTGGGCATGTAGCTTAGTCGTATCGAACAGGTTGCGATGTGACCTGAATTTGGATCGTACCGAATCGGTTGCAATATAAACACGCCTTTAGAACTTAGGATTTCATAAGAATGACAAAACAGAAGACAGATGCATTATACGCTAGTTCCATCGTATCAATCGTTGCAAATTGGGCCAAATTTATCAAGTAGCGTAATGTTTGCTAGGGCTAAGGCCAAAGTGGTGTTCTAGATGACCTTGCCAAACTCGGTTGCTATCTTATGCGCCTCCGAGATGTTGCAACAGTCATGGAGTTTTTACTTTAGCGAACGATAAAAACAATTGACATACCTATTATTGCCTGAAACACTAGTCGCGAATGTTATGTGCCGTTACGTAAAAAGTGTTAAACATGTAATTTTGATCAGATTCACATAACTCTCTGTGAACTTTGCAAATTTTTTAACCTGTTGCAAATATTAGCAAGAACTCTTGTATATTGTACTTCTTGAGAAGTTATATCCGCAGCCAGTCCTCTACTGATGTCACAATTTTAAAGGTTCAACCACTTGCTGTATACTTAATGTTAACAACTGCATATAAGCTTAACTGTCGCTGTTCTCAGATAGAACAGTACACGCGATTTATATGTATGTATATAGTATACTAAAATGTCTTTTTGGTACATTGTAATGTTGATGCAATAAACTTTAATTAAAATAAACTAAATTATATACACAAATATTTCGCGGAAAATGAAGTACAAAGCATTTATGTTTATGGTGCCAATTCCATGCAGTGATCCTACTCCAGCGGCCGGGACTGTGAAGCATGTGCATTACGCGCCAGTGGAATGGTAGAATGCAAATGGCGGCTAATTCACAATCTGAATAAAGTGAAATCAATATCACGGCCAATGATATCTACTAGGCCAACACAGAGACACAACAAAATTGACGTAAAATTTGTCAAATGTGAGTCATCGCAGTAATCACCGCATCAATTTGTCTGTAATATTCGTTAGTCAGTGCAGCGATGATTGACCTTGAAACATCAACTAATTATGGAGCAATAAGTATCCCTGCCGTTGTTGCAAAATCAGCTTTATCTTCATTTAAAATGACTTCACACGTTTAAATTTTCTGTTCAAATTTGAGCTCAAAATATGAGCCCAAACTGTGATTAAATTTTGTGCAAAATGTGTTCGAACAGTGTTCGCGCGTTTAAACTCACAAAAATGCAAAAAAATGCTTTCAAATTTTTGATCAAAATTTGAGCTAAATGCTGAACAAAATATGTCAAAGTTATAGCTATGTCTTTGAACAAAATATGAAGCTCAAATTTTGGACAAACGTTTGAACGCGTGAACGTGCCGTTATGTTTAGACATAACTTTTTGAACAGTACCATAATATTATTGCCGATGTGTTATATAATATTTGCGTGTTTAACTCCACTGATTTTTCATTGTACTAACTCGTACACCTAATAAAAAGTGTACGCGCAAGGTTGGAAGTTCAGGTCTGCACGCAAATGTACCAGCGCAACTGATGCATATATTCAGCAGATACATATAATTGGGTATGAGTTATTTTATTACGTTTTTGCATCCATCATGTCGCTTCATGTTCGCCTTTTGTTTGACTAAGCATAATCAGTTTAAAGCAATTGCCACTTTCCAAATGTGGTAATTTGAGTACCTACCTCCCTAATACGCTTACAAATTGTAAATGGCGCGCAGTATAAGGCAATGGACTTAAGAACTTACAATCGAGACCAAAATATGGCAAGTTGGGCTATAATGATCGTTAGAAAAGCTAAATCAAAATTTTAGGGACATTCTTTTGGTAGACTTATAAATTAATGGCGTGCTGGGTGGAATCCACATACTATACTAAAATATGCATATATGGGCAAGAACAATCATACACTGTCCCAATCTAAACATAGTTTAGTTTCAAAAACTTTAGTTTCAACCTGCTGATAACAACACCGTTAAAATTTGTGCATTTAGTTGACGGAACATTACACGATGAGACCAATTGAAGCCGCTTGGAAAACGGTACTCAAAAATTTACGTCATGGATGTGAAAAGCTTGAATCATGCTTGAGTTATATCTTATAGCCACATCTAAATATATTGAAATATTGTTATTAATTCAAGCATATATATTATCTTGGCTGCTATTTGAAGGGGCTATGGAATTATGACTTCATGTGCCCAATTGCAGATACTTGCTAGAATAGTACATGGTCCTATTATTGCTTACTGTGTGCAGAAGCTGTGAAATATATAATCAGCAATTGCTACCATTTACAAAGCAGAGTGCTAAGAAATATATGCATACTAAAGCGACCCGATCACATTAATGTATTATAAACCAAAAAAATATACCGTATAAATATCTCTTTGCCAGTATGTCTTTCCTTAGCCATTATTTGGAATCCTTGGCGACAATATTGTCGTTGCTTTTTCGATAATTTGGAGACCTCTGCCATAATGAATTCCTGCGACTTTTGGCTGCAAGAAACCGCAGAAAAATAAACAAAACACTGACATATTTGTACACGACATTTACTGGATAATGTATTCTCAAATGTATCATAATTAATGTAAAATATGTCCTGCATTTGTTAAAACTTAAAAAAATAAACATTGTCTTCTCGTAGCACATCTTGTCATAAAATATCGACAAGTTGTTTCAAAATATTCAGACCATTAGTTCTTGCAAAACATGGAATAAAACAAAAATCAGTTGAAGCGGCTATCAAGTAGCATTTTCTTATTAGCTACAGTAAAAGTTACGTATCAAAATCTGAATACATTATACCCATTAAATATCTAAATATCATGTAAGTAATGTGATTCACTTAAATTCAGTCCGAAACGTAATATATAAAAATCCCATTGGTAGATACAGCCATCTGGTCGACAAGATAATGAGTTTGAATTCATCATATCTATGCTTATAACATTAGGTGCGCCCACAGACTGCAATTGTAATCACTACCGCACATTTTTCATGCGATGAGTTGATGGGTCTATAAGAAACCCTTCAGTTGGTTGAGGACTATAGAAGTTTTGAAGTTTGTATAGTCAATAAGCCTCAATTTTGCTGCTCCTCTTCAGATTGAAGAGGTGTGCAAGGCCCGTGAGCTAATTCTCAAGTACTTGATCAAAATTGCAGATTTAAATACCAGACCACAGTAGGTCTTGATAACAAAAAAATTCTCCAGGAAGAACAGCTCTTTATGTTTGGAATCAATATCTTTGCACTATCATAGAGACTACCTCTTGCATGCTATGGTGTTGGAGGGCGTAAATGTCCTCGTTTGCTCAGGTAGATTACCTTCTATCGGCTTTACATGTTTCGAAGGAGACATCGTTGGTCTCACGCATGAATTTCTCGAGAACGGTTACCTGTTGGCGCACATTGTTAATGTGTACTCCATTGGAGAAAGCCATTCCCAGGCCTAAGAAACCTGAGACAGCTCCCGCGGCGGCGGCAATCAAGCTAGCAAAGCGTTTTTCCCGTTTGGGCGTGAGGTCACACAGTTGCTCGTTTGCGACGCAAAAAGAATGCACAAGCAGCGAATAATAGTTGGTGTCTAGTACGCCATGGTAGGCGTCGTCCAACTCGCTTTCCAAAGCTCTTAAGGTCTTATGTAGCTGTGGATATTCAGTGCAGTTGACCTTTCGGCAGCAGTCAGCGCGACATTTTCCGTTTGCTTCATAAGGCGGGCAGAACTTACTCACGTAAGGATCAGACTTGCGTTCCCAATCGCGAAGTGATAACTGCAATACCACTGGCAGATGCGTGGTCTGGTCAGAGGTGACCACCAAGCCCTGTGGCTCGATGACCACTCCTACTTGTCGATTGACAAAAGCACCTAAGCGCGAGATTGAATCACTAAATGGGGAAAGCGTGGCGCGTGTAGAGCTAAGCGCTGAGAGCCAAAGTAACAATAGGATTGTACAGACCCTCCACATACCTGAAGGATGACCGAGGCCATTACTAGAGCTCGGCGAAGGGGATGGTACCTCGTTTCGATTGGGTTCCTTTATGGTCTCTTTGACAATTTGTTCCGAAATGTCGCTTTTACTTTCCTCGTCACTCATTTCCGTGTCACTCGACTCAGTGGTGCTTTCTAGCTGGGCGGAGTCACTATCAGAGGTGTCCTCCGACTCGTCTTCGGATGACTCGAGATAAGCGGCTAGCGCCGTGTTTAGTTGTTTGTCCAAATTCGGGACGGAATAGTTGGTGGCATCGTCCGGAAACAAGCATAGTTCCGAGATTAGGCGGTCTCTACCTATCTTTAGTCCGACTGATGTGTTTCCCTCCGTCTCAAGTAGTGCAGCAATGTCGGGGCGTCGCAAAAGTCTCAAGCGTGCACCTAGCAGTACTAGTCGAGCAAGTCTGTGGGTTTCGTCGTCAAATTCCATATTGTCCATTGCATGGTCAACAAAGGAGTTGATCGGAACACCGCGTGTATCCTGGTGTTGGTAAATAAATTCGATCAAATAAGGCGCCTCGCACAAAAGGTCATGTAACTCGAGGTTCGCCTCACGGAAAGTCTTCTGCATTCTGGCTGATTGGATTCCAACATAGAAAGGCCAGTGCGGTGCGATGTATCCATCCGGGAGGATGGACGCGCATGCAGTACTCAGCGTACCGTCATAGGCCCATCTTCCTCGTTGACCGTAAAAGTAACAACTTAGCCGTATATCTCGTGGATTTCTTGTATGGCGTTCCTGGCACCGTCGGCATACCGGGTTCCTACTCAACTCCGCCTCGAATTCTCTCTCAATAACCTGCTGGAGCGTGTGGCCATTCACGCATTGGCCCACCAGTTCTATGAAAGATTCCAACGAAGCAAGGGTTACGGGACCAAGGTACATTCCTGTCATGCAGTGCCCAATTGGAGAAGCCATGCCTAATATACTGCTTAGCATGGCAGCATCTCGCTGCAAGGTAGGGCGAGTGCTACCTTCAAAGCGGAGCTCGAAAAGTCGGCTTAGATTGTTCAGTTGTTCCATTACGGTTATTACCCTCCTATAAAAGAGAGCTTGCGGTTGCAGCGCCAGCGGTTGTCCAAAGTCAGCATTGATTTCACTGGCCCTAAAGTTAATTGGGATGAGTCCCTCTCTTGACTCATTACGCGCATCGTCAGACAATTTTATGCGAGGGAATTGATAAGCGACGGTCTCGGTAAGGTCCGTAGACATAGTGAACAATGTATCAGTCCCGAGGATTCGGTTACGTTCCTCGTCCGTCATTTCTCTTACTCGTCCAAGTTCGATCGGCATATTGTCGGGAAGACAAAGTCCAGACATGTCCAATAGTTGTTCATCAAGTCGGTGTATCCGTTCGTCATTAGCTTCTCGTACAAAGTTAAGTATATTCTCTTGTCCCATACAAACGTCCGAGTCCTCACTAGTTATGCTCACTGAGTCCTCCGAATTACCCGGGGACATACATGGTCTCCCTTCGACGGATTCCTCAGTAATCACACCTGTTTCATTTGGGTTGCCCGAATTACCCGAGGGCATACTTGGCACCTCTTCGACGGGCCCCAATATATCGCTAGAGATGTCGGCCAACGTATCAGTGGAGCTACCTAAATTACCCAGGCGCATACAAGGCGTCCCTTCGATAGGGTCTCCACGAACATTCTCACCCAGTGGATCCGAACTTATCTCTTGCATACTCCCCATAGCGATACTGCCACTATCACTGCCTTCGCCTAAATCGCTTCCTCCGACAGCACCATCTCCTTCCTCGGAGCGTATAGACAATTGACTGGCTCGCAGTCAGGGCTGGGCTCGCGTCGGTACCAGTCGGCATTCGGATCCACCCAACTGGCCCAGAATTCCTCATCTACTTAAATTATATACTTTCGCTTCGCTAATATAGTTCGCATCGCTCGCTACGGATCCGCTTCGTTCAGAAAGGAGTTCATCCGACTCCTTCACTTCAACA
>JASANE010029830.1:0-18415 GCA_030248225.1 Trileptium ribeirensis
TATAAACAGATAAGGTCAGAAAAAGGATAGAGCCACTTACAACTGATCACAATTTGAAACGATATTGATAACATCAACAAATAGCCACTGCACATTCAAACCATATTATTGTAAAATAATTTTTGAATACAATACAATGGGTTTGCAATGAATTCGCTTGTGTTAAATATGCTGTTACAGTGAAATGTTGGCTTGATCTCGGCCTTATCTATACTAAAATAAAAATGAGTATATATTGTAAAAAATGTCTTTATAGCGAATTGTCTGAGTCGTTCAAAGTGATTTCACTATCAGCGGTCTATACCTTTAGACGTGGACCTTAGTAGCTTTTTACTTGTAATATCACGGCTTAAAAAAGCTTATAATTCCGGTATAGGAACATGTTTAATAATTATTTTATGTATTATAATACGCTCTATATTTTCACCGAATAGGTAGACTTGCTTCCTTTTCGATTGAATTTAGGTTTATTAACTTGTCTTTTGTTTAATATTTGCCTTATGCAATCAGTTTGTGATTAGATTTTGTAACCGCTATACTGGAAATCAGTAAGCCATTGTTTAAGTTTCGTGCTCGCAATGATGGCCTTAACGCCTGATGCAAACCTTCGTTAAGCCGATTTTCCGGATATCGGTATGCTATTTGTTAATAAACTTCTTTGTCGTTCTTGTTGTATTAAAGATTCAAATAAAGCTTCAACCAAGTAATTTTTAGATATATCTCTATGTTTTGAGATATGTCAAATTTGAGAGCTTAATACCATTTTATCATAAAGTTTAGCTTCGATTGCTCTGATCATACGTTTGCCATATGTCGCGGTTCTGCTTTCTGTTGAAATTTAATAATTCATTTTTTCATTGCTGCAGTCGCAGTAAAGTATTTGAGCGAAAGAAAGTTGTACGTTGAGGAGTTTTGGAACATTTCGGGATATTTTTGAAATATTTTATTAAATAAATATTGATAACGACGTAATTTGGTCAAAAAGTTTACCAAATGGTATGGCTTTCGAAAGATATTTGATTTCGACTATTGGCCGTATTGCTGAATCCTGAATACTTTCAAATAAAGGCTTTAGAATTTGGCGAAGCGGCACATATAATTCGACCAGAACATTGGAGTTTAGTAAAAAAATGAACAGAGGGAGAGATGTCCAGTTATAATTGTCCTTGTAAACTACGTTGGTAACATAAATAAGAGCCAAGGTCAGTTTTTTTGAAACTAAAGTCGTTTAAAGAGTTTAGAATATGGCGTACATATAGTTTCCGGATGGCTGTTCTAATATTTGCAGATGAACTAAAACTATGATTATAAATGAGCTATAGAGAGACAAAGTATGAGATATCTTTGCTCTGAATAATAATAGTCGTCTGACAGTGTTCCCCAGTTTTCTTATGCTTTTATGCTCAAAAAATTCTTACAACTACTAAAGACAAAGACAGTAGTTGTGGTGGTGTAAGCAAAGAAAAACACATTTTGCAGCTTGTTCCAACCGTAGCGCAGCATGATTTCGACGGAATGCATCGGCGGATCTAAGATACTCTGACGAGAGCGTCGTAGTACCCGGAATTTTAGACGGGAGCGTCGGAGTCCCATGAAATTTTTGACGGTAGCGTCGGGGTCCCATGAAATTTTTGACGGTAGCGTCGGGGTCCCATGAAATTTTTGACGGGAGCGTCGGGCTCCAATGAAATTTTTGACGGGAGCGTCGTGGTGCCATGAAATTTTTGACGGGAACGTCGGGGTCTCATGAAATTTTTGACGGGAGCGTTGGGGTCCCATGAAATTTTTGATGGGAGGGGCGGGGTTCCGACTGTTTACAATCATAGGCCTACTTGTGATGTATAGTGGAACTTCGATTTGAATAGAGCCCAACAAGGCGATGGGAGAGCGGAGGACGGTTACGGGAACCTCCCCAACCCCAGCCCTTTGGATTTGCGTCTGGTTTGCCTAAATGCAGCAGGAAATAAGTGCTGCCGGATGGGTCGTGTACGTCGAAACCTGGTACAAAAAAGTCTCGAAAACCTAACAAAAAATGAAATGTTTCCAAAATATCCAAAAGTTTTATATGACTTTGCAAATGAAATTGGAAGCAACAACACTTTGGTCGTTTTGTCTTGAGAAATGTTTCCATTAACGCTGCAGGAGATAAATTTAATTTTCGATATATTTCAAGATGTTTACGGAATCAATCCGTATCATGTATGTACATTCTTTGTTGTATATATGTGTTCGAACAAACACTTAGGTTTTAGGACTTTTTTTTAATTGTTTGTCTTTCTTTGCCGATTTTTGAAACAAGGAGATAAATTTAATTTTCGATATATTTCAAGATGTTTACGGAATCAATCCGTATCATGTATGTACATTCTTTGTTGTATATATGTGTTCGAACAAACACTTAGGTTTTAGGACTTTTTTTTAATTGTTTGTCTTTCTTTGCCGAATTTTTGAAACATTGAAATGTGTTGTTTAACTGTGGCCATTTGTGAAACTACGATGTAACTGTCATTCACAATATCAATTCAAGAGATGGAGAGTTGTCAAAGTGATGGTTAGTTCATATATTAATTAGCCGCTGCCGCTCAACAGAAAATTATGGCACTTCGACAATCGATCGTTTTTTAAACAAATGAAACATCCAGAGGGAATCCTTGAGCTGATCCAGTCACCGGATACAGTGATAATTTTGCAATCAATTCAAACTCAGCTCAACGAGGCGGTTCCTCAATTGGCAATTCTTATCGGTTTTTTTAGATTACCAATGGTACTAAAAATTCTCGAAAAAATTTCTC
Organism: Trileptium ribeirensis; assembly: GCA_030248225.1. NCBI lineage: Eukaryota > Metazoa > Nematoda > Enoplea > Enoplida > Thoracostomopsidae > Trileptium > Trileptium ribeirensis. The sequence continues at coordinate 2,793 of JASANE010029830.1, forward strand.
AATAAATGTGTAATCTTAAATACCGTTCCAATAGCATGTTCTCAAGTCATTCATTTATTAACGGGTTAGGCTAAAGCCCAAGGCTTGCTTTTTCAATGCAAATCGAAACAACTCTATCAGCATACATACAAAACCAGTATTTCCCTTTAGTCAGAAATTAATTATATATAGCGTTTATTTCAAGCGTTTTGCGCCAGCTATTTGATCGGAGTTCTATTCTGTGCGACCCAAATCACTATAATAGTAGCACTCCAGCTATATATACAATGGCTTGCACCTGTTGTCTTGATCAGTTACCTTCTCGCAAGTTATAGTCATCTCTGGCGATTGTACCAGCTAATGTAAAAGGAACATCGTGTGGTTAAAATGTCATCGTTTCCGCAATTAAAGCAAGAAATGCGATAAGCGCTGAAAATGACAGCTGCGGCATGTCATGTCGATACTGTCAAACCTTACTTATCTAAGCCTTCTCAACAATATATACATTTAATGACTCAGTACAAGCACACTCCGCGCCCCGGACAACCACTGAAATACGAACGAGGCAAACGCCTAAATCCGTTTGAGGTAGCAGTGAGCTGTCATCATTTTGTGTTTTTTTTTTGTGATTTTCAAGTGTCAATTTACGCCTAAAACCACCAAAACCTAAGTTTTTCTCCAAACTCATTATCCATCAATTAGTCATTATCTGAATTAGAGAAATGAATAAATCCAATAGAAAATGTCAACTGATATATACTGTATTTGACAAAACGTATCATTGCGGCGCTCTAGCTTAATTTTGAATGTTCAGTCAGATGTCACCCACTAAGTCGGCAGCTCGGGAACCTGCAAGAAGAAACCGCTTTCCATGATTAAATTCTCAACCACTGTGTATTGATACAGAAGGTAGTCCTGAAAATTTTGAATGTTCACTTAGATGTCACCGTCTAAGTCAGCAGTTTGGAAAGCTCCTAGAAGAAACCGTTTTTCTTTGATTAAATTCTCAACCACTGTTTGAATGTTCACTTAGATGTCACCGTCTAAGTCAGTAGTTCAGAAAGCTCCAAGAAGAAACCGCTTTCCTTTGATTAAATTCTCAACCACTGGGTATTGATACAGTAGGCAGTCCTGTAAAATTTTGAATGTTCACTTAGATGTCACCGTCTAAGTCAACAGTTCAGAAAGCTCCAAGAGAAAACCGCTTTCCATGATTAAATTCTCAACCACTGCGTATTGATACAGTAGGTAGTCCTGTAAAATATTGAATGTTCACTTAGATGTCACCGTCTAAGTCAGCAGTTCAGAAAGCTGCAAGAAGAAACCGCTTCCCTTTGATTAAATTCTCAACCACTGCGTATTGATACAGTAGGTAGTCCTGTAAAATTTTTAGATTTTGCTTATGAACTGTTAGGTGGGTGGATAATATGTTTTGGGTTGATTGAAAATTTCATCGAAGCCTAAATTATGTGTTTAGTGCTCTTAAACATATATATGTAATACACGGGCTACCATGATAACTTTACAAAACTTAGAACTCATCATCAAAGGCGAAGATCTATCTTGGTAAGTAGCGGGACAGCACTGCCTAATGTCACTTTTGATAAAACGTGGCGGAGAGGGTCAACTCTTACCATCAAGACTAAAAAGGAGGGGGTTGGTCGGGCTGCCAAACAAAATTGCCTATAATTTGCACCCCTTCTCGAAAGCATATCTTACCCTCAAAGAGAATTTAGTACTTTACGCTTTACCTAGTGTAAGGTCAAGTTCAGGGTACTGTGGATCCCTGTTTGACTCAGTCCAATTGATTTGAATTGTTTGACTCAGTGATCCAATTCATAATTTCAATTTCAGTCGGGAAGCACTTTCATTTTTAATAAATGATTTGAGATACAACTTAAATTAAACCAGACGTACGGCATTGCATTCGGATAAAGCGTATGTTTAATTTTGTATCATTTATGACAGACTCGTACCTAGTGTTTGTAAATTAAACAGTTTGACTCAACCCAACCCGGATGTTTCTTATCTTTTTTATTTTTTTAAAAATTGGTTACAACTTTCCGTATAAAGTGTGAATTTCAAGCCAAGACACGTGTTACGGCCATTTAGAGGCGTCCAAAGGCCTACTAAAAAGTTTAGAGGGCTTGCAAAAAAGTTTAGGGAACAGGTCGTTTACATTCATTTTTATTATAACTCCATCAGTTAATTATTTTCACATTTGTTAGCAAAAAATAGAGGAGGGACGGCACCGTTTTATCTTTTTTACGATGCCCCGTGTGGCAATTACTTGGTCTAGAATATGTATCTCCAAATCCATTACGTACATGTTGTTTGTGGATGTGACAGGGTTTTTATAAGGCGTTGTGTCATTTGCCCGGCAGGTTCGATTCGGTTATTTGAGGCTTATACTAAATATATACATATATACATATACATATATATAACTATTGTGGGTCCAGTTTTTGAACCCAACCACTGTTGTCGAAGTACTCTTCTAAAAACAAGAATCGGCATATTGTCGTTATGGTTGATTTATATACAGATGGTCTGTAGTTCTGGTAGCGGCTGAGATTGTTGTATAGTGAAAATAACAAAATGAAGTTGGTGTGACATATTTCTGTTATGGAAAGCTACTACACTTGCATTTTTCTTAAACTATTCAAAAGCGTACATTCTATCTTGACACTCGATGCATTTGCGCTGAATCTTTTGTTGAAGGGTCTTCATACTGAGGTCATGAAACATAGCGCTTGTTATTTCAAGCGCGGACAATATTCCACTGATATTGTCACGGTGAACGCTACTATATTCATTTCCAATTTTCGCTACAAAAAACAGCTCTTTCGCAGCGCCGATAATAAAAAACCTCAAAAATTGAAGACACGCACAACTAAGGAAAATTTCAAATCCAATATCCCAGAAGCCGACGGTATTAATGCTAAAACAAAAACGAAATTGTGCTTCTGAGAAATTTTGCTTTCTGTTCTCTAATATCTCCGTATTTAGCCATTTTGGCATTAAAATCATGGCTGTTGTCTGGGAAACAAATCTAACCCACCGATTGGAGTGAGATGGGTGTTAAAGCCAAATATGCTCATGGAAACAAGGCAATGGATTTAACAGACGCCTATTACTTAACCATCGCTTAACGGGTAGGTTGCAGATTTTAATATCAATAACTGTCGAAATATAAAATTGCCTGAGCAGTAAGGTGAAAGCTGACATGCGACAAGAAAATTGCTATTAATATTGCAATGTCAAGACATAACTAAGAGACATGACTCTCTTACCGCCCTGTACCGAGATTATAAATTTAGTGCTGAGGCTATAATTATAGTCGGTGGTGGTATCCATGACAATCGGAGCTTTGTAATAGTATTGTTCTAAGAACAATTAAAAGCTATATATTTGGTTTTATGATCGGTTACTTAACTATAATGTAAAGTCGTTTCAATTTCGAATTAAATTACTTTCCGATATATTATAGTGATATTTATTTATTTATTTATATTTAGTGTATTATATCTAATGACCGTTACATGGCATGGAACACATGCGATTTGGAACTGCTTATAAGCGTTGGATTTATGGCATAAGACATACAGAATACCTAATGTTTGTTTGTTTCTTGGCACGTGACCTTTGGCACATTTTTAGGGTGGGTCCTTTCTAAGCTTAATGATATTTTTCAGTCATAAATCCACGTCTGCATGTGCCGTGAATACTTGACCAAGCATTTTAAAACAAACGCTCATAAAATGTCTTCTTTTAGGTACACTTGGCGAATTGTTATATAATTCCTAAAGTTACATTGCGCACGATTTAATAACCAATAATGTCGTGCTCGTTGAGTTATCCTTATCGGATGCCAAATATTCTGTGACTAGGCTAAAATAGTTTAGGTTTCTATGACCAGGAGCGTCACAAACTGTTCAGAATTGGGGAGGGGACAAAAAGTGGGGGCTATCGTTTGTATTCATTTTTTTATAACCCCATCAGTAAATTTTTTCACGCTTGTCAGTGAAAGGTGGGAACGGCGGAACCCCTCGCCCAAGGCCTCTTGCGACCTCCCTGTCTATGACAATCACTTTTGCCCTACAGTCGGGTGATGCTAGTTGGCTACTGCGGAAGAGTGGAGCGGGTGGTGCCCCGAGTACCTAATTGCTCTTACCAGGTAGTTATTATATATGTTTTATTCAAATATATTTTTTATGTTTCTATTTGGAGTCAATGAAAGTGTTTCTTGTTATCGCTAGTTTAGCTTACCGATTAGATGAAAGGTCCATTGGATTTCTTAAGAAACTGTTGTTCACTTTGCCCGCGTCTCGACCTATGAACGTATGAAGTAGGCCGAATATCACTTTCACTTTTTGAAAGTAATCCTTTGAAGATAGTCATGACAGTCGGCCTTATGGCAAACATATACAGGGAGCTTTTGATATTAACAATTCTTGTTCCTAAATAGTGCCGGAGAGCAGCTAGCTCTATTAGTTTAGCACAACGTCAGTCAACGCTAGGACCTCACCGTAGAGCTGAAAACCGGGTCATCTATGCGGGACTGGTGCCCGCAAACCCAGCGAGTTTGCTATTCATATTTGTGCATATGACCCAATTCATCTGAGTTACAATGATGAGTTATGTTACGCTGAAGCAAAAAAAATAGGCAATTTGCAAGCAAATCTTATATTTCAAAACGCTAAAAGTTCCTATAACGGTTAGATAAAATGATGAATGGTTAAAAGTCAGGGCCGTCTTATAGAGAGAAGGTTTCTAAGAGAAGAATTGACAGCGATTGCTATTCAGGAACAACAACGTGAAAGTTTATTAGCATTTACTGACTGACAACCGAACAGTCAGCATAAGCAGGTTTGAATCACGCATTAAGACTATCATAGCGAGCTCGAGACTTAGGCAATGACCTATTGACAGCCGATTAGCAGTTATAGATAAACTAATAGAACTTGAGAAAAAATATAGAAAATATGGTAATAAATTAGTATAGCCAGAAAGGGAATAAATCTACTTATATCTGTCCGTAGGGTTAAGCTGATACAGCGAGTAAATAACACATTAGTCAAGTCAATTTACTAGTAAAACAACTATATAAGACGATTATGAATATATATAAGCATAATAATTTTCATAATAAACTAGTAAATATTACTTATAAGCTTATACTGAATTTCAAAAACAGATAAAGATATACCTTATTTCAAAGGCAGTTTTGAATTCAATGGCTCATGATTATTATTGCTTATCGTCTAGTTGTCCTTCGTGGCAAATATATTTCATTTCGTTGCAAACGTACACATCTAAAATATATTCGTTTGCTAAAATTTAGTTAAGGCGTGTTCACACGCTCAAACTTTTTGCTCAAATTTTGATTAAAATTTGAAAGTATCTTTTTTGCATTTTTGGTAAGTTTGAACGTGTGAACACCGTTCAAACTATTCAACGATATGCCTTCAGCCAATCATCGATGAGATGCATTACCTGAAAAAGTTTGAGCTCAAATTTTGAACTCAAATTTTGAAACGTCACTATTTTCCTTCAAAAATTACCTTCAAATTTTGTTCAAAATTTGAGCAAAACGTTTGAGCGTGTGAACACTCTTTTACACAACCTTGTTTTTCTCAACTTAAACGTGATATTTGAGTAAACTAAAAGAGCTGTCGTCTAGCAAATTTTTTGATTTCGCAATCTTCAGAGTTGGACGCACAACGCATAATTCATAATCCCAATGAGGTATATATACTTATCATTTTTGTAGCCTCATGTAGTGAAGTTAGTTTGTTTTGTAGGAGATACCTGCCATCACCAAGGTAATACCAGAATCTCAGCTACTAGAAAATTATAGCCTTCAGAATAATTGCATCGGATATGTCTGACATTCGCTGCCGATCGATAGACACACAAGATCCATGGTTTCGTGGACGATATAATTGATAGTTAACGGAGGGTTGATAGAAGATTTGGCTACTAAGAAGGTACGTTTAGTAGTCAAGCAAATGGCACCTGTATCAGCTCCAGTGCGTTGACACCTTACTCCCGACCATGAGAGTGGCCCTCACAACCATGGCAGCCTATCCCTCAATGATCCCCCAGTTTCTGTAGGCATTATTTGCTGCCCGCAAGGTATTATTAATTACCCATAGGTCATTGAGCTTGTAACTACTAACTGCCTATGGTTCATTGGCGGAGGTAGTCGAACCTTGTTGGGATAGTCCATAGCCATACGCAGGGGCATAGCCAAGGGCGGGAAGGGCAATTCCCCCCGAAATTTTTTTAACCTTAAAAATTACCAATGGTAAAAATATTTTCTCAGCTGGACTGCACTTTTCGGAGTAGCCTGGAAATTGCTTGTTACACTTTAAAAATCTAAAATTTAGCCCTGCGGGGCAAAAACACACCAGCCGGGAGGAACAAAGAGACATAAGATACCCCCAAAATTTTTTCCTAGCTACGCCCATGGCCATACGGTGTCCAAGTTTCGTTGCATTAGGGCTTAAATGGTCCCTGTGGGTGGGACGGTAGGTCAGTGCTATAACCAAAAGTTTTCCCAAGCACCCGTATTCTTACAATTAATTTTACCTTAATTTTGCAGTTGTGCTCATAAACCGATTGTTACCCTACGCGACACCCGGTTTCCAGTTAATAGGCTTAATAGGACACGTTTATATGCTTTGTCGCCGTGAAGAATACCTGTTCTGTAGACTTATGAGAGTCGTTTTATGCATTGGAGTGTTAAGAGTCGATGAGTATGACTCATAGCCTGCCATCGTACTAGTTTCTGACTGTTGCCATGGTTTCCTCCCAAAATCCATTAGGCGATGTCATTCCATGTCGGCTGTACAACTGCATTATCGAAACCTGGCTATTTTGACTATTGACTGAGCGCAAGGGAAATGTCTATCAAAGCTGATTTGGTTTATTTGTTGCATAGAAATGAAGTAATTCGTTGCTAGATTGACAGGCTAGGTCTATAAATACACCAGAGCAGGAGTGTATTTCTGAGCGTGGCATTCACCTTTGAACCTAGAACATCATTGTATGTCTGATTACAAATATTCATTCGGTGCCGAACGGCCACTTTTGTCCAGAGTTAAGACCGAACGAGAGGGTTATTGCTAGTCAGATCGTACCTGCACTGGACTCCATCGCGATATCTATTTTTGGTATTATTTACCCAACTCTTTCATTTTGAAGTGTTTGTGAAGCCAAAACATGCGACTCAGACCCCGTCGCGTCGATGAAGCTTTAGCTTTGAAATGCCACGCCAAAAATATGGAAACATAAACTCGATATAGGACAGTTTTCACCAAAAACTCCTCATACATTTTCGATATCGTAAACAAACTGTTATAATTATGCTTAGTATTTTAGAAAATAAATTTTAAGAACCGACAACAGCTTTCCCATATATATACCCTAGGATCGGCTCGAATTCCAAAGATTGATTTTGGGTTCTGGCACAATGTTGCTATTCATAGAGCTGAGCCAGGCCGAACCTAACGCCTAAATTTTTAACTATACTACACCGCTGTTTGCAGGGGCGTAGCCAGGCGGGAACTCCCTCTCCCTCCGAAATTTTTTGACCTTAAAAATTACCAATGGTCCCCCCTTAGTAAATTCTTTCTCAGCTGGATTGCATTATTCCTGTCGGAGTAGCCTGGAAATTGCTTCTTTCGCTTTAAAAATCTAGTTCGGCCCTGCGGGGCAAAAACACACCGGCCAAGAGGAACGAAACGGCATAAAATCTCGGTTTGAATCAGACCATCCCGCGGCATAAGATCTCGGTTTGAGTCAGACCATCCCCCCAAAATTTTTTCCTAGCTACGCCCATGGCTGTTTTGGACTTTTAGATTAATATTCGGCCCGTGACTTGAGATACCAATATTAAATATATCAGAGTCAGTCTTCAAACTAACTTAGGTCTTTGAACGCATGTTATGGTCTGTTACTAAAAGTTACAATCACAACGTATAACTGAAATTTGCTCTTTATAAATGAAACTCTTATACAAGTTCCTGGAGTTAATGTCATGCCTAGCAAATTAGAACCGAATATATATGAAACTACACTTTGAGACGTCTAAAAATTACAAGACATGTGATGGCAAACGACATACTGTTATTGATATAGCTTCAGTTTTCAGTCGGCCCCTTTTTTTCTGCGTACATTCATCTAAAGTTCAGAGTTGGCATCTACAGCGGCCCTGCCTGAGTAAATCTTGCTACATTCTGAGAGTAGAAATATTGAACTGATTCAATGTTCGTTTACGGGCTGGCTTCCCGATCGGCTTCAAGCCATTGGCTTTTGCGGATAGCTTAATTTTAACTTTAATCTTAATTGATCCCTTCAAGAAACATGAATTTTCAAAAATGTTGCTATCGTTCTAATGTCATCAACCTCACACTGGCGGACATTGGTGGTGGAGGACATGTCAGGTGAGGAGGTAGAGTTCCTCCGGATGGAGCTGAAAACTGTTGACGACTCGTCCTCCCCAGGACCCATTTTTGCTAACCTTTTCAGTGCGCTAACAGCGCGAGTGAGTGAGCAATTTTTGTGCGGCGCACCAGGGGGTATATCAGGGCCTCATGGGGAATAATAATAAAAACATTTGTTACGCGCCTTTTTGGCAAAAGCCTGACAAAAGCGCAGGATAGTATATAATATTCTGAAACATAGTCATGAATGTTATATACATAGTCACAAATATTGTCTAGAAAAGTAATATCATATAATCATGTCGTAGATTTTCAATGACATGCAGGCGGGAACAGAAATGATTTTAGTTTTGCTTTAAAGTTAATAACATCAAGATTTGGATTTCGGAGGGCACTTGGTAAATTGTTCCATTCTGAGGGTCCCAAATAACAAAAACTATTGTGTCTGATTACATCAATCCGGTGTTCGTTCATTAGTATGACGTGCCACTGATGACTGGTTTAGCATGTCTACGATGTATGACGGTGTGTTGGTAGTAAGAGCATTGTAAACCACCAATAAAATTTTGTACTATATTCGTCGATCTTGGGGCAACCAATGCAGTTACCTCAGGACAGGTGTTATATGGTCATGTCGACGAGTACCAGAAACAATTCTGGCTGCCGTATTCAAAATGCGTCGTAGAGGAAAGAGGCGAGTACAGTTTAAACCAACATAATGGGATGGGGCTCTCAAAACCTCAGGGTTTAGCCCCCCTCATCCCCAGCTTCCCTATGAGGCAGATAAAATGCGGTTCATTCCTTCTGGCTTTATTTTATACTGGATAGATGACCACATTATAAACTAGGAATCTGTCTTTAATTGCTAATCAACTTGATCATTCTATGTATATATAATATACTAATCTACCAGTGAACGTTGGTTTATCTTTATTTGATCGTTGGTCCAACCCGAACTGCATTAACGCACCACTTGGTCTTGTTATACTTACCGAAGCTTTACTGCCTACTGAAGAACATTATAAAACTGTGCTTTCATATCCTTCCATGATTTTTCACTGAGAAGAACTATTTATGTTAATGCAACTACGACGCTTTAAAAAGTCATCACATCGCTCCAATGCAATTTTGCAATTATTGATACAGTGTCCGAATTTCATAATTTTAAGACGAATGCAATGTCAGACTGTCGAACAATAGAGCAACTCAATAGACAACCTGCTGGTATTAATGATTGATGGTCTAATCCAATTGTTATTACTTCATCGATGTTTCCCACGGTCGAAAGCAATTGAGGCAATTATAAATGCTCATCAGTAGGTAACGGTGATTTGGAAGTGTTTACGAGCAATTATACGAGAACAGCCAAAGTAACAATACAATAGTAAATTTCAGTGTTACACTTGACTTTATTACTAAACAAGTTTGATAAGAAAATCTGATTTGACTAAAAATATATTAACATTTTGACAGTCGTAGCTGGTTGATAAGTCTATGACAAAATGTCATCTGTACACTGGTACAACGTTCCTTTTGAAGTGGGGCGCATTTGTAGATGAGCAGTGTTATGACTCTCTGACGTTACTTTTTTGAAAATACGGGTCAAATTAGTTGAGTTTGGAGTTTCCGAGCTTTAGGTCTATTAATGTCGTAGAATTTTCTTCCTTGCGACACAAGAGAACTGAATGTAACACGACTATAGTTCACTAGCAAACTGAATAGGAACTTATTTATACCGTATTTATAAAACGCGCCTGTGTATGAAATAGGCGCTATATAAGTGTTCATTATTATTATTATTATTAAATAAAGTTGTACACTCGTTTCAGCAGATCAAAGTAAATTGATTTTCAGCGATTGTTACATTTCAGCGACTTATCGGCAATAATAATGAAACATTTTTAACGCGCCTTTTTACAATACAATACAATTTTGTTTATGTCTCAGCTGAAGTTTTCGAAACCAAAGACCAACCTAATTTTTGCTCGTTTCTGCATTAGAAAGTTGTGGCGAATAGTATAATGACAGATAGCCAGGCATGACGATTCTACTTCCGATTTTGCTTTTAGATATTCTTTTTTGTTTCGCCTTTTGCAGTTATTAAGGTTCGATAATTTCACGGTAGTTGGGAATCCGACGTCTTAGTGGATTTGTATATATTTAGGCTCCTTTCCGTTATCACACAGCCCGCCTCTGCCCAAAAATTGCCATATTCGGAACATTTTGGTATTTTTGTGATCCTTGATACCTCCCCTGATCATTTCAACCAAAAAATCTAATTTTTAAAATTTTAGATTTTTTCGGGTCCCCTTGGGAACCCAAAATTTTTTCTTTTTACCTATCATTCGACGCTGCTTGACGACCTGACGCGAATGGTATTATTTTTAACGGGATCCTGTAACCGGATCCTAAGGTATGAGCAAAAACTATCGCAGGTTGAGAGGCTCAGCAATTGAACATTTTTTGGCCATAACTTAGGATATGGATATTGTATCCCGTTAAAAGTAACACGGTTAGGCTCAGCTCAGTCAAATGGTTGGTAAAAATCCAATTTTATGGAAAAAATTTTTGGGTTCCCTTGGGCCTCGAAAAAATCTAAAATTTTAAAAATTCTATTTTTTGGTCGAAATGATCAGGGAAGATTTCGAGGATCACAAAAATACCAAAATTTCCAGAATCTGACCATTTTTGACAAAATGCGGGCTGGGCGGGATAATGGAAAAGAACCAGTATTTCTTGCCATACATTTGATCGAAAGCCCAGATCGAAACACTCTGCACGTAGCAATTAATAATCCTAGATTACGATAAATGTTTTCAATATATCGCAATTTCACACCTTTCTCTAGACGCTAGCTTTAAATTTATACTAGGAAAGTGTGAACACATCAATTGTATTCAGTCGGTTTTAACCCAATTGCATTCAGTTTTAGGAGGAAGACTAAAGGTGAATGCGTTTCTGGTGCGTTACACCAGACATATTATATAACAAATTATTGTCTAAGGACGTTAAATTGCTACTGTCACTAAATATCTGGGGATACGTACTTCGACAATTAAAGCTAACAACACCAATAAATCCAGCAAAATGGGACCTCAACAAACCGGCACAACAAATGGTTCAAAAGAAAAACAAGTACGAACGCACGGCTCCCAGGGTTCAAAACAATCAACTGCTCAACGTCGCTCTATCCAAAATCCTGCAGCGCAGCTCAACACATCTGCAACCTCGATCACTACAAAGCCTGTTGGTTCAACCCTTTGCTGCGAATGTCAACGCGAGGGTGGAGACGACTGTTTCGCATGTGATAGCTGCGATGGGTGGATACACTACTCATGCACTGGTCTTAACGCACAAATCATTGCCACAATACAAGGAAATTCCTTTGTGCAAGTAGTTTGTAGCAGCTGTCAAAACATTTCACGGCGGACAACCCCTGTGGCTGCCGAACCGGACACCATTAATGCTCGTTTTAGCGCCATGCAAGCGCAAATGAATGAAATCACGTCATCAATTGCTGCGATTAAACACTCTTTAAATCCCGCAACTCAAACGGACAATGCCTCCACCATTGAACAATCACAACCGCTGTCTTTCGCAGAAGTTGTGGCAAGAAACATTGCTGATAGAACAAATTTCGGTCCCAATATCAATACAGCTGAGGGAGACCCACATCGCCGATGTCTGGTTATTAAGGGACTCACAGAAATTGATCACGATCACGACCTCAAAACAGCCACTGAAATTGTCCAGTATTTGGACCAGAGTGCTGCTGTGGAATCAGTCTTCAGAATGGGGACAATTGAATCGAAAAGGCAGCGACCTGAATCAGTTTCTAATTCAAAAAATTCAATTCCTCGACTGCTTAAAGTAAGATTGTACTCCTCTACCGTGGTGAAGTCTGTGCTGCGTGAAGCCCACAATCTGAAAAGCAGCGAACAGTGGAAAGGAATTTTTCTCCGGCGTTCAATGACAACCGAAGAGCGAATTCGTCTATCACTATTGTACAAAAAGGCTCAGAGTCTGAATTCCGAACTCAATAATGATCCCCGAAATCGCACCAAATATGTCGTTTTGAACGAAAAACTGTTTGTGTATAAGGGATGTTTTATGAATGACAACAACCTCGTTGGTGGCAAAAGGTATCCGGTAGAATATTCGTTTGAAGGAGTTGGTAGAAACATTTCAGTTAACGTAAACAGCTGTATGGCGGAGTCAAACCATTATTCTAGTTCGGAAAACTAGATATGGGGGCGAGTCGTACGCGTACAAATGCTTCTCCAATACCCTGCAAACTAGCTAATGCGCGAAGCTTAGCAAATAAAGTAACAATATTAGAGTGCCTTCTTAACAGTAGAAACTTTAAAATAATTGCTTTCTGTGAAACATGGTTACACGACGAATTTACAAACTCAATGATTAACTGTCCAGAGTTTTTAGTGTTCCGCAAAGATAGGGCAAAATCCCGTGGAGGAGGAGTTGCCATCTTTGTTCATTACTCTGTGAAATCATTGCCTGTTAATTGTTCTAACATAAATTTAGAGATTATATGCGTAGACTTGTATATACCAAATAAGCATAGATTAATATGTGTTTACAGACCTCCTAATAGCACTCTTGAATATACAGCAGATCTAATTGATCAGATGAACGAGCTTTGCCAAGTGAACTGCCCAATAACTCTATTGGGCGACTTCAATTTTCCTGAAATAAACTGGAGCTCGCTAACATGGCCTAGCTATGGCCAAGCTGCTATGTTTGCAGAATTTGCTATGGAAAAAGGTTTTACTCAATTGGTTCAGTTTACTACGCGGCGCGCAAACACGCTCGACTTAGTCTTAACAAATTCATTGTTGAATGTTAGCAATGTCTCACAAGGCGATATGTTTTCCGATCACATATCTATTGATTTCTATATTGTAGGTAATGCGACTGGTGAATCTAGGTCTTGTGTTGATATATATTATGACTATAGAAATGCTGATTACTCTGTTATTTCAGATCATCTGTCTCAGTATAATTGGGATTATATGTTTTATTCAGTGTTCAATGTGGAAAAGAAATGGTGTTTATTTTGGTCGGTAATTGTAGATGTTATTGAAACTTTTGTTCCAAAGAAAGTTAAAAAGCCCAAATTTAAGTACCCGTCTCACATTAGAAAAATGTTAAATCATAAAAATAAACTTTGGCATTTAGCCAAAAAGACACACAATTTTCACGAATATAAACTATTTAGCAAAAAATGCGTGAAAGTTATTGATAAATTCAAAAAATACCAAGAAAACCGTGTTATCAATAATTCTAATAGGAATTCAATTTTTAACTACGTAAATAGCAAATTGTACCGTAAAAGTACTGTAATGGCTCTGAAAGCACCTAACGGTACTCTTTGTGCCGATAACTCCACGTGCTGTGAAATTATGGCTGAAGCTTTTGCTTCTGTTTTTGTTTCTGATAACGACTCAGTAACTTGTGATGTTCATCCTGTGACCGAAAGCAAAATTTCATGGGTTTCTTTTAGCCCGCAAGTGGTATGGAAGGCATTGCATAAGCTCAAACCTAAGCATAGCAATACTCCTGATGGATTTAGTCAGTTTCTCTTAAAACAACTAAAAGATGCGATATCACTACCGCTTTCACATATTTTCGAACAATCATTTGTGCAGGGCGTTTTACCAAAAGCATGGTTACAATCTAACGTTGTGCCAGTATATAAAAAAGGAGATTCATGTGAACCTTTGAACTATCGTCCTATTTCTTTATTGTCTTGTTGTTGTAAAGTAATGGAAACCATAATATGTGATTCTCTCAAATCATATTTGCAAGAAAACAGCTTGATATCACCTGAGCAACATGGCTTTGTGTCCAAAAAATCCACTTGTACTCAACTATTGGAAACTGTACATGAGTGGTCGTTTGCTCTGGATTCTAAAAAGGATGTGGATATAGTATATATTGACTTTGCAAAAGCGTTTGATACTGTATCTCATGTTAAATTAATCCATAAGCTGCCTTCTTTTGGTATTACTGGGACGCTACTAAGATGGTTAAAAGCATTTCTAAATGACAGACAATTGCGAGTGAAACTTGACAACACTTTGTCTCAACCACGAAATGTGATATCTGGTGTACCTCAAGGTAGCGTTCTCGGCCCCATTTTATTTTTGTTATATATTAACTATGTAACATCTTGTTTAAGCAATGTTTCATTTAAAGTATTTGCTGATGATGTTAAAATATATATTACCTTTGATAAGAACGATAACTGTTCTCAGGTATCAATGCAAAACGCACTTAACCTACTGTCGAAATGGTCTTCCAATTGGCAGCTTGCCATATCACCATCAAAGTGTGGAGTTTTGCATCTTGGTAAAAATAATCCAAAAGTACACTATAGTATAAATGGCATTGACTTGCCCACTTTGTATCAAGTAAAAGATTTGGGTGTAATAGTTAATTACGATCTAAACTTTAAATCTCATATAAATGCAATCATTTCCAAGGCGTATCGTATTACTAACATGTTATTTCGTTGTTTTATAAACTGCGACCCACATGCCTTACTGCTTTGTTATATATCCTATGTTCGACCCCTTTTGGAATATTCATCGTCAGTCTGGTCACCCACATCCCTAATGGAGATAGACAAAATTGAACGCGTGCAGAGATATTTTACTCGAAGACTAAATTATAGAAACAACGGTGCTCCTATAAGTTACAAAGACGTTACAACCTTGAACCATTAGAGTTGCGGCGTCTGCGAGCTGACCTCTGCATGATTTATAAATGTCTGAACGGAGATGTAAATGCTTGTCAAAACCTTTTCATGCTCTCGCAAAATACCAGTACACGAGGAAACGGTAAAAAACTGGTAAAACGTAAGTGGAACACCAATACAGCAAGAAATAACTTTGTTCTACGGCATGTTGATATATGGAACTGTTTACCTAGCTCAGTCGTATGTTCAGCGAATTTAAGAACTTTTAAGAATCATTTGGAAAAGGACATCAACTTGAATCGATATCTCTACTATAACCGGAACTTAGGTTAGATGTAAGAGTAGGACTCGTCCCCCTTTCTAACCTTTTTATTGAATATTCTTGGTTGCTGCATATTCACACTTCAAATATATCTTCGACTATTTCGTTGTGCCATGTATATCTGTATGCACGTAATATTTATGTTCAATAAACT
>JASANE010029831.1:0-42709 GCA_030248225.1 Trileptium ribeirensis
ACAGGGAAAAATTAGTAGAGGATTCGCTAAACACCGACGTGGTTTACTTTGAAACAGATGAGCATTACAGCAGCGAGGAAGCGAGGATCCTGGAATTAACAAACGTAGTCCTGCAAAAATTGGATTTAGTGAATATTCTGTCAGCGTTGACATATTACGAACAAGGTTTGTTTTTAGCTGGTCGAAGGTTACTGTCGCCTATATACGAGTCAGCTAATTCCTGTTTATATTTCAGAAATATGGGAAGTGAGTATAACCACCATTTGGAGCATTTCGGCAACCCGTTCGATGTTTCGGGTGCGGTGCGTAACGGTCAGTGCGGGGAGGACGCCACAAGGTTCACTGCCTATCCACAGAGAAAGTCGCTGCAAGCCGGGGAAAAACATAGAGTGGTGGTGGAGGCAGCTGAAACGCCTAAGCGTATTTGGGTGTCTCTGGTACAAGAGAAATGTCTCATGGACATGGTTAATGTGTGTCTTCCGCAGGTGGACACCCTCGTGCCGATTGATACACAGGAGATACGACCTCGAAAACGATGTATCGTGGTCGTTGCGAGGCGAAGTAACCGCCTACAATGGAGCGGGAGACTACAACGTCTGGTTGGTAGACGTTGGTCGCGGCAATTCGGTCGGGGTTACCGAAATTTATGAAATGCCCCGGCACCCGGTTCTTGCCAATACCCCACCTCTGTGTTTTAAGGTGGAATTGGACAACTGCATGCCACCGCAGGGGCAAACCACTTACGGGCCGTTCACTCACAGCCTATTACAGCGCCTGGTGAACCTGGAGGTACTCATGCTGGTCACCGGGTCTTTTGTCTATACGCTACATACGGTGGAATTGACGGTGGGCATGAGATATGGAGTGGCGGAAATGCTGGTAGCTCGGGGTCAGGCGCAGTTCGAAAACTCTAGTACGGCACGACCGCGCCATGTGACCTTCGGAAAACTGCTGGCTGACGAAGACGTCAAGTACCTACAGGGTCGACAGCGTTTACCACCTGACTACCACTGTTTAGCATGTTATGGTACCGATGTGGTTGCGTTGGTGGATTACTGGCTCGACGACGAAGTCAACATTCCGCAGGCGGGCTATTGTCGGACCTGCGGCCACGAGTGGTACCATCTACCACATACCCACAAGCCCCAGTGGGAAGCCGCGGATTTGGTAGCAAAGTCCCCCGATTGTTCGAAGCTCTCCCGGGAGCAGATATCGGGACGGGATCGAATACCCACCGTGCCGTTGAGTAAGGTGAGTTTGACAAAGAAACGGTCTAAGAGCGACCTAATAGGACACATGAAAGAGACCGACATGGCTGTTTTCTCGAGTATGTGTGTAGTATGTATGTATGAAAGTTTTAGCAGAATTTCAGGGCATTTTAGCAAAAATACTGCGCATCAGGAGCAACCGGTGTTTGCGTACTTTGGAAGTGGATGCGAACTTTCAAATCATTGGTTATGGGATTTGCGAATTTTTGGTAAGAATTTTAACTGTATAGAGCAATATTACATGTGGTGTCAATGTTGTTATGCACGAGATTTCAAAACGGCCGAGATGGTCTTATTGGAACCCTCCCCAAGAATGCAGAAACAACTTACTCATCGATCTCATAAAGTCTGGTACAATCGAGAAAATTGGTACGGTTCGGGAATAGCATATGCAATAATGTTTTACGGTAACCTGGTGAAATTTACAAGCAGCGAATATCTCAAGCGTCAGCTTTTGTGGACAAAAGGCATGTATTTAGCGGAAGCAAGTAGGAATAAGGTGTGGGGGTGTGGTTATAGTTTAAATGACATGGATGTGAATGATCAGTCCGCTCATATTGGACAAAATATGCATGGAAAAATATTAATGAAAATTAGGTTTTATCTTAGTAATCTCGATGTCTATGAACGTAAACGTCTCAAATTGCAATCGACAAAGATTGAACGTGGTAACTATTGTGTATATCTGACTGGTAATGCTATAACTGGACAAAATATGCGCCGAATTCCTTTAATTTTAGGCAAATTGTACGATGAGATGTCGGTGGAGATTTTGTGTGATACAGGATGTAATATTTCTTTAATCAAGTTTCAGACAGCTGCCCGATTACAGAATTTCGAAACAATGTGGACACAACGGACGACGGCACAAGAGGCAAAGACGGTCAGTGGTCAGGGCTTAGAACTCCTTGGTGTATTGGATATCAGAATACGCATTGGGTTAGAATGGTATGAACAAAGTGCTTACGTAAGTAAAGATATTCCTTATGATGTAATATTAGGTGTAGATTTTATGATAAAATATAACTGTGTGTTAAATATCGCACGAGGAGAGTGCATCTTGGGTAAAAATAAGATTATTATGTGGGAAACCAGAAATTCCACGGAAAAATTGGTCTCCAACGTGACTGGTGGTTCCGGGACGGAGAATCGAGGAATGGTGGATGATTTAATAGAACCATCAAATACGTTCTCGGAAACAGAAATCAGTATACCTAACCTTGAGTTGCCCCAATCTGATCTGACGGAAGCCCAGCTACGCCTTTTAATTAGATTTTTGAACTCGCGAAGTAAAGTGTTTTCACTTTTCGATTATGACTTAGGCCGGCTAAAATTCGTAAAACATTCTATTAACTGTGGGAATAGTCCACCGATATACCAACGGCCTTATAGAGTCCCTCAAGCGGCCAAAGAAGATATTAAGAACCAATTGGAAAATATGCAAAAATATGGCATCATAAGACCTTCGGCTTCACCTTGGGCGGCACCAATTGTGGTAACCCGTAAGAAATCTGGGGAAAATCGATTATGTGTTGATTATAAAAAGTTGAATGCAGTAACAAAGAGTGACGTGTTCCCTATCCCCAGAATAGATGATTGTCTGGATAAACTGAATGGTGCCAAATTCTTTTCCAGTTTGGATCTAACAAGTGGTTATTGGCAAATGGAATTGGAGGAAGAAGACAAGGAAAAGACAGCTTTTATTTCCGACAACGGATTATTCGAGTTTAACGTTTTACCGTTTGGCTTAAAGTGTGCTCCAAGTTCCTTCATGAGAGCCATAAAGTTTTTGTTAGTTGGGCTTGAGGACCGTGTCTTGTCGTATATAGATGATATTCTAATATTTTCACCAACTTTTGGAAAACACATTCAGGACCTATCCGACGTTTTTGACCGGTTATATGAAGGCAACATCAAGCTAAAGCCAAAAAAATGTTGTTTTGGGAAAACTAAAGTAAAATTTTTGGGACACGTGGTTTCAGGTGCCGGCATAGAACCGGACCCTGACAAGGTGGTAGCTGTTCGGGAATTCCCAGTCCCAAAAACTGTGAAGCAGGTTAGGGCATTTTTAGGCTTGGCGTCTTACTATCGGAAATTTGTAAAAGATTTTGCAGAAAAAGCATCTTCCTTAAACAGACTTTTAAAAAAAGAAGTGGTGTTTGCATGGACCCCCGAATGCCAAGATTCGTTTGACATTTTGAAAGAAGCCTTAACTAACTATCCTATTTTAAAAAGCCCGGATTTTAGTAAACAATTTATTCTTATTACTGACGCTAGCAATGAAGGGTTGGGAGCCGTTCTGTCGCAAGAGGAAAATGGGTTAGAACATGTCGTGGCATACGCTTCCCGAACTTTAGCGCCTGCTGAGAAAAGTTATGCAATTACAGAAAAAGAAGGTTTGGCTGTCGTGTGGGCAGTTAAATACTTCAGACACTTTTTGTTGGGAAGAAAATTTAAAATAATTACGGACCATTCAGCGTTAAAGTGGTTGATGAATATCCGCGAGGACAACGGAAGATTGTTAAGGTGGTCTTTACTTCTCGCAGAGTTCGAGTTCGAAGTCGAACACAGACCGGGCAAAGCGAATGGGAACAGTGACGCCCTATCCAGGTATCCCATACAAACAAGCACAAGAGAGGAAATCGAGGAAGAAGATCAGATGACTTTTCCTACCTCAACCGAAGTTGCTAACTGTATTATTTCTGCAGTTTCAGGTCAAGCTAATACTAGGCCAGACGATGATATACAAGATGATAAGGACGGTGCCGGCGTGGTTCGTGTCTGTTATCGCAATATGCGCAACCTTCAAATGGCAGAAAGCCGTTTACGATTAATAATTGATTATCTTGAATCAAAGGAAGAACCTGGTGAGAAAGAGGATGTGCAGAGGTATGCCAACTACGTTATTTTAAGTGGAGTGTTAAATCACATTTGGACTGAAAAGAGATCCAATCGTAGGCCAAAGACGTGTTACCAGGTGGTCATCCCAAAAATTTTGCGAATAGAAGTGATGGAAGCACTCCATGACGATCTTCTTGGGGGAGGACACATGGGTTTCGATCGAACCTTTGCAAAAATAAGAGAGCGTTTCTATTGGGATACAATGTATCACGATATCAAGCAATTTTGCATGTCTTGTGTTCCCTGTGCAACAAAAAAAGGACCCGGTAAAAAGACTAAGGCAATGTTACATTCTATACCAATTAACGGAAGGCCTTTCGACATTTTGGCAGTAGATTGTGTTGGACCCCTAAAGCTAACGGAGAACGGCAATAAACATATAGTTGTTTTCACAGAATATCTAACAAAGTGGGCCGAGGCATTTGCAGTCCCTAATATTACCAGCGAAACCATCGCAAAACTAATTGTGGAGAATATTATTTGCAGATTCGGAGCACCTTGTAAATTATTATCTGATAGGGGTGCCAATTTCATGAGCGAATTGGTTCGCTGGATATGCCACTACACAGATACGAGAAAATTAAACACGTCTCCTTACAAGCCGTCTACGGATGGTCAGTGCGAACGGTTAAATAAAACCTTGATTATTATGTTGTCGCAATATGTCAACACTGCTCATTCAGACTGGGACAAATACATAAATTTTGTGCTGTTTGCGTACCGAACTTCGGTACACGAATCCACTAAAGAAACACCATTTTTTCTATTGTATGGAAGGGATCCTCGCTTCGGTATCGAGATTAGTTTAGGATCACGTAGCGCAGCGCAAGTTGATTCGCTAGACGGTTATAGGCGGGATCTCGTTAATGGTTTTGAGATTGCACGGCAACTAGCCGTCGAAAACATACGAAATGCTCAGGAAAAACAACAGAAATACTACAATAAATTTGCAAATGAAAGTACCCTATGCGTGGGACAGAGAGTGTGGTATTACAGTCCCGCTGTCAAGAAAGGTAGGGTGGCTAAGCTTTGTCATTTGTGGCACGGACCGTATAGAATTATAGAGTTCACTAGCGATGTGAACGTCCGTTTACGGCCGTGTAAGGGATCGAAACCAGATAAAATTGTGCACGTAAATTCCTGTAAACCGTGTTACGGGGACAAGCCACCTACTGGATCTATCACGGAAGATGTAAGTGACGGCGAGGCCAATCTAGGCGACACTGACCCTAATGATTTCGTAGAAACAAAAAAATTTCCATGTCAAAATAATGACGTACCTTATAAAATTTTAGATAAATCAGGGGAGAATTGGGAGTGTAGTCAGCCGACGCTTGGAATAGATCCACGGAGTGTGGTGTGCTGACGAGGTGACAGTCAATCCACGGAGGCCAACGATATCCCTAGGTATTCCGAGCAAGACTGCGTAAATGGTCATGGACCGGCAAATGAAAGTCATTACAAACCGAATAAACCGGAGCAACGTGCGGGAGGAACAGAGTGGGAAGGCAGATTACGGAAAAAGTAACATGCCAATTGGGAGGAAAAGAATAACATCAGATAAGTTTTTGTATATATTGTTTGTTTTTATCTTTTGTCGTAACTGTGCATGTGAAGAGACCAGCCAAAATTCGGCCATTAAAATCAATAAGAAATTTTCAGTGTTGTTTCAAAAAGAGGGTATTCTCGATAATGCTCAAGATTTTATTGAACATCACATAGTGGTTCCCATTAATTTAAGCGTTTGGAAACCGTCGTTTTCACCCTCTTGTTTCAATATAAAAAGAAAATTAGGAGGGTCCAAAATATCGACTATAGATTTTCTATTAAAACAGTATTGTACAATGATTATTGACATGAACCAATCTTTTCGGGTAACTTATGAAAAAGCCAAAAGCCGATTGGAACAATTAGGCAGCAATTTAAAACTTTTTACGGGAATGGGGTCCCTTAAGGGCAGACACCGACGTAAGCGAGGTATTTTAGGAGGGTTAGCATGTTTTGTGGAATCCATATTCGGTGGGTGCAACTTGGGCTCAGGGGCAGATGCAGACAAAGTTAAAAATGCTCTTCACATTTTAGATTCCAGAGTATCTGGTGTAGGAACGGAGATTATAAACATAAACGGGCGGTTGGTCTCCCTCTCTAAGTTAACGCAACATGGCTTTAAAAACGAAGATCAAAGGTTAAATGTTATTTCAGATATGATTAAAAAATTGACCGAAGTGCAGAACAATTTCCGAAATTCTATTCTTGAAATAGGTCTCGCTATCAATAAGTCCGTTCAGTTAGGTTACGTCCAATTAAATTTTAACGCTGATCTTCTTAGGTGGACGACCAGTTTTTTTCAATGGAATGAGCAAATTGAAGGAATATATACCTTATCCAATTCAGTAGCTAAATTAGAAAATGGTTTTATTACTCCAGAAATAGTACCTCCTCTGGGACTAATTAAATCCCTTGAGGCTCTGCAAAGCCATGTTTCCCAAATAGGGCTAAATTTAACGTATGATTTCAAAAACATTAGTATGTATTATCGGGTACCCATAGTTAAATCAGTTTATTCTAGTGAAAGTTCCTTAGTAATAGCTCTAAGAATTCCCATCTCACGTGGCAATATGGAATTTGAATTATGGGGAATAACTTATGGGCAAATGCACGTGGATAAGGGAGTTTACATGCAAGTTAACCATGAGCATGATATTATCGGAATTAATAGAGGCAGTAATCAATTTTTGCTACTTAAACGAAATCAGCTTAGGAATTGTGTTGGATCAAAATTTATACGATGCCCTATTGTATTTCCCACAGTACCACAATCAGAAGCGACATGTGAGGTGAGTCTTTTTAAGGATATAAATCCTGCGGAGGGCTCGTGTGATATAATATTAACTAAAAACAAGCTCCCTATTCAGGCACTTGATCTGGGAGGTGGACGTTGGTTTTTGGCAGCAGTGGAATCTGACTGGAGATTATTTTGTGATGGTACGGTTCCGGAAAAATTAGAGGCGTGTAATCAATGTGTTATTTCTCTACCCTGCGGCTGTGGAATGACCCTAAAAGGATTGACGCTACCAATTCGAAGACATGATTGTAACGATTATAATGTGTCTAAATATGAATTTTTTGCACAAAGCGCTGTTTTTGAAAATTTGAGGGCCTTCAAGGTGTCAACAGTAGAACATAAAGGAATCGATATCAAGGTACCGAGTCTTAATAATCTAGCTAACTATTTTGAACAAAATTTGAAGGCAAATTCCGAAAGTGCTGTGAATTTTACTAAATTCAAAAGGGATGTTATTTCTAAAAACAAGGCATTCGTATCGGAAGATAGAGCCCTGCAGCACTACGTGCAGAATAGTATTTCAAAAATTAAAAACTACGAGGGTTATAATGTATTTTATATGGTGTCGTTAGCTGTGGGTGAAGTTATATTATTTTGCCTTTTAATTTTAATGTTTTTAGGACTCAATCTAGTGGACCCACGATCGTAATGGGAGGCAATGATGGTAGTAAGTTAACAAAACGGGAGCAATTAACTCCGCGATCACGCAAAATGCGTTCAAAATCCCAACCTTGTGACAGTGCGGGTATCGAATTAAGTCAAAAAAATCCCACTACTTCTATGTCTGACCGTTTCGAGGCAATAAAACAACTTAGAGAGATAAAAAAATAAGCTATTGTATGTAGTATGTGTGCCGGGACATAGAGTTGTCCGTGTCTGATGAAGTTGGTCTCTTTCACATGAGGTTTAATTTAGCAACTATTTTTCCGAATATATCCAAACTATGTATTAATGTATTGTTCTTATATATTTTAGGGTGTTGTATAATCGTGAATAATAATCTGCATATAGAGCAAAAAAAAACAAAAAAATTTCCATTATACTTTTCTGAATTTGTTTGCCAATATCTATGTTTATTTCAGTAATTGAAAAAAAATAATTTTCTTCAAGATGGGGTAAACTGTTAAATATGGTATTTATCCGAAAATGAAAATGCGGATGGTGTGCCTTTAGATATAATTCCTAATGTCGGTTAAAAATGTTATCTATTATATGTGTATAAATTCTGTTTATAGGAGCATCAGGTGGTTTTTTCTAAACGGATGGGCCTGGCTCGCAGGTTGAAGACGGCATTTGGAATTCTGGTTGGCAGCAACCGGTATTGTTTGTGACCCGCTGAGCGGCAAAAGTAAGCGAATTTGTAACTTTGTAAAAAAAATTATCGGAGGTAGTGTTGAAAGACTCAAGCATAAGAACAGAACCAAAGAAAATTTATGCGTAAGAATAGAGCAAGTAATATAAAAAAACACCCAGACCCAAAATTTCAAAACAACATTTTTATAAAGGTATATGGTTCATTCCCTATATAATTCCTGCTGGTCCTAGGGGGGTGACTTCACTCATTTTGTTTCTCGATGTACTACTACTGCTTGTTGGGAACCCGAGAACAGCGCTTTCAAATTTACTAACGATGTTCTCCAGACACTTGAAAAACAAGTATCTCCTGCCGCCCGCACTGTGCCAGCAACCGGGGGAACCCCTACACCGTAGGGCGTGTTCCAGTCTGAGTGAGTTTCTCTTTGTTTGCTCAGTCAGACCGACCCAGCACTGACCAGTAGAGGCAGTACGACAGGGGCTGGGAACAAGCAGGATTGGTCGGGTGGTCATAGGGGAGACCTTATGTTGTTTCCGTGCTTTTGTAGGACCCTCAGTAAAAAATCCTAAGCCTTAGACTTGGTGTTCTGCTAGCGTGCCGTTTAAATATGTGTTCTTTATACACAATACCGTTTGTCTGCGGCTAGGCTCCGGTTTAGTGGCCATCTAGCCGCGTGTATATAGTGCATCCTGTGCTCAATGGGATAAAAACGGATTTTAAAACACCCAGGGAATTCCTCAAACCCTGTACCTATTTTCGTGAAAACTAAGTATGTTGTACTTTATAACAATTGGTTTGCGAAGTAGGCTCCGGTTTAGTGGCCATCCACTTCGACTTTGTTGCAGTGCATATGTTCCTCAAGGGTAGTATCCCGTGTAAAGGGGAAAAAATGGAATTTTCTCAAGTGAACCCTAAAATATGTTATTTTATAAATCACATTTGTGTGTGCATTTTCGATGTTTTGTGCCTTTGCACTATCGTGTGAAAATTAACTATCTCATTTTAAAACTCAGCTCAAGGAAATTGAGGAATTTTTACTTACTCCTATAATACAAACCCAACGGTCCTATTTTTTCGGTCCTTCCGTATATGTGGGTTCCCTAGGTTGACCAACAGGGAGAATTCATGTCCCTGTGAGCCATACTCTGTACATAGCGTTGGCACAGAATCTACTGGAAGAGAAATGCTTCAATATCTTTTGAGCCTAATGAGTTAATTTACACTTTGTAGACAAGTTAATAAATTTGCGAGATCATGTTTAATTGATCAATTGTTATCAAATACAATGTATAACTGTGGATGCGTGCATATATTATAAATTTAAATGTCAAATAAATAAATTGTCATGCTGATTGATCAATAAAAACCTGATCTCAAGAATCATAAGCGTCCTTAGCCAGAATGCGAAACTAAATGTTTTCGTAGGTTATAGAACGCTTTAATATTTCCTCAAAATTTTTGTGACAAAAACATGTTTATAATGTTTATAATTGTGTTTAACATGTTTATAATTTTATGTAATTTAAATCAAATTTATCCCTTAAACGGAAGAATTAGGATAAAAGTATCACGTAATTATATGATAAGTTATGTTGATACACTCGGTAGCGGGTCGTATAATTTTAGAAGTGCTAAGTACATATATAAACGTAATATACTTGTTTTAACATAAATTCTACAATTTATTTGGACGTGCTAGCATATCGAACAAGCTAAACAAAATGATCATATAGGTAAAATTGTTTTTAATGTTTGATGAGATTAGTTGTTTTATTTTAGAAATTTACAAAATGTTATCTAAGATATGTCTATAATAGTATAAATAATCAATGTATGATTTTAATTAATTTTTCAGACCGCTAAATGTAAAAAAAATAATATACGTCTAGCTTATCAAGCCGTTAAACACATGTATATGCGTTAATTATAGAAAACTTATACCTAAAAAAAAGGGATTACATAATGTAGAGCTAAGACAGTTAAGCCATTGGAGTCACGGTTTTTATAAAATGTAGTGTTTAAGTGAGAAAATAGTAAATTTACTGCCAGATTACCCTAATACCGTGCGTAAATTGTATGCGAAAATGACAATGCAAACAGCAGAAAAATAAATTGTTAAAAATTTAATGCCTCTCTTCAAACTCTACTAATTTTATTGAAATTGAGCATCGCGAAAGATTGGATAATGTGTTGTGCGACGTGAAGCAAAAATGAATGAATTTCTATTTTTGCTATATTTTTTTGAAGAAATAAAATATCTTTTTTAGATTTCCTGTAATATAATGCGCAAAGCATAAGATCGCTCAACCCAGTACGGTATAAATCTGGCCCATAAGCTGAAGTTGCGATCGGGATAAAACAATTTGTATTAGAGTGAAATCAGCATTTCTACGCACTATTTGTGTGCCATGTAACGATATTTTGTGTAACACTGATTGATATATATATATATTAATATGTGGTTATTAAAATATATGTTTTGGTTTTAGGGATATTCAAATGGGAAAACCTTCCGAAAAAAATGACAATTATATAATTAAAAATAAAATGAACAAAAAGGGCTAAACATTGTATGGCATATTTAGTTTCGGGAATAAAATTAATTTTTGTATGCAATAAATTCTCTAAATTGTGTTCAAAGGATGAAAAAAAAATGTACGAGGTTATATTAATTTTTTAACATGTACAAGAATAGAAATACTATCACTGAGAACAGTTCAAAAAAATAAAAAAAGACTTTTTCTATACAAAGCTTTTCACGTTTAACATAGTGCGTGTCATGCTGAGATTTAAAATGAGCTTAAATAATAGCACTAGGCTGAAAAAAAAGATGTTTTATATTGTATCCGTTATATATTGTATCCGTGTTTTATATTGTGGGGCGTTCGTGTAAGAGCTCCAGCATCTTACAATGTAATACATTCTTGTCTTGGGAGAAAGTACACAACTTAAAAGCAATACAATATGTATGCATTGAGCTTCTAATGAGAAAAACTAACCTAAACACAGTAAACTAACCTAAATACATACTAGAATACTAGTTCGTAAAAATTTGTATTCTATTATATAGATTTCATAAACAGCGTCTTTTCTCAATTATGCGCAAAGAAACAATCGTTCCAAGAGCCAAAGAGTCTGCAATATTATTTACACACATTAAATGCTGTGAATTTTTTTCAATCAAATCTGTTTGCTTTAGCCTCAGCAATCGTAATGCCTTCTCTTTACTGCAATGAACAAACAATAATATTATTAGCTCCGTGGCTGGTCGGAAAACATACAACACATTATAGTTAAAAAATAATATTTTTTTTCTCTTCTTTTTTTTCATTTCAGCAATGAAAAATATAAAAGACATCAAAAACATTTTCTAAATATTGTAAAATTATGCCGACTCGTAAAAATTATAATTTGCTATGGAAATATAGAAATGTTTTTTTACTATACAAAATATCGTAACGTGTCAACTTCGAATTTATAAAAAAACCACATCAAACAGTACGACAGCGGATAGATTAAAAATCAGCCAAATTGATAATTTGTATATATAATACGGCATTAAAAACAAATCCATTTGCTATAAAAGTTGAGGTGCAGTCACTATTTATTCTAGGCGATCCCTAGGAAGATTCATTAAATGATGTGTCTCTATATTTATACAGCCTTACTTTAATGTGAGTATGTATAATTGTGTATGTAATGTGTATTTATGTGTTGCTCGATACTACGCCCATACAAGCGTGGAGTTAATGCGATACAAGGGTTCAATTGTTAAAGGATCGGGACAATAACAAAACCGATTTGGATATCAACGTGCACGGAACGTTGGTTATCAAACCAACAAACGTGGGAGCAGTTACTGCCGTGGCTGTGGTTGTTTATATTTGGCGAAATGACGATGTAAATCGTGTGACGAAGAAACGGGATTATTGACTCAAATAATGAGATATGATTGTATGACCTATAATGACAATAAGAACAAATTTGGAAATTTATCAGCACGTCAGCGCAAAAAAATGTCCCTCGTGAATAATTGTGTTTATGCGAATATCCGGTGCAAAATGGTGCAGTATATAATGCAGACTGTATGTTCTATATACAATGTGTACATTGCTGTACTTGTAGTATTACAAATACTGGGCATATGAGCTAGTGCTACGCTCTGCATTGTGTCGTATTGTATGTAATATTTGTATACAAATTGGGTGAACAAGAAAAAAAAACAGCTTTAGCTGGGAAAATTTGGGGACAAATTTTTTGTGAGCGAGGGGGAAATGTGACAAGGTACCATTACGTCCATCGATTCAATAATTCGATTCTTTACCTAACTCAGAGGCCCGCCCGAATCCGATGGGTCGATTCGAATGTTGCATATGAAACTGTTGTTCATAACAGTCATATTTATGATGCAGTTACAGTGTGTGTAATATTTATCTACTACACGTGAAAAAGTATACGTATTTGTATTGGTGCTTGGATTATACGTATTGTTTATTTGTTTGGTTGTTTATGAACACATATTGTTTACTACAAGCTATGTGAGTGAAAATAGAAGAAATGTATGTTGCCTATTCTCTGTGGGTTGTATGTATACTATACTTTGATATGTAACAAATGTTTCGGGTACGTTGTTTTGAAATGATGAATAGAATATTGTACAAAAATTATTGTTGAATTTGACTCAAAATGGGTAGGGGGGATGACCCATGCATTTATGGATTTTGATGCCATTTCATTTAAGGTGTGATCTAGATTAACCAAAATGAATTTGGTACCTTTTGATCCAGTACTTAAGAAATTATGGAGCATCCCCCATGTCACTCTTTTACATTCCAAATAGTTAAATTGTTAAAAATTATGAAATTTTAGGAGTGTGCCGAAGACCCTGCAAATAGTTAAAATTAAGAGAGTTTTGAAGAATAGTTTGTGTGTTAGGGCCTGTTGTATTGTCGTTTGTATGTTGTTTAAATTAGTAATGAGTGCCTTATGTATTGACACCTAATTAGCGGATGTGTGAGTGTGTATGTGCTGAATCCGCGTCTAAATTTCGGAAAAATGTTTTGAGTTAACAATTCGACGAATTTCATAAAAAGTCTTTCTCTAGAACAAAAATTAAAACTTAAGTTAGGGAGCGGATTTAGAAATTCCAAGAACTGGTGGCTTCTCTGGCAACGATTATATTAAAATCTTAGGAGTTAGAGAGGTTTCAGAACTAGGTTTAATTTAGTTCCCGGGAAATGGAGCGAGTAAGGTTTATTTAAACCCTTGCGCAGCGAGTTTAAGCAATTCAGTTCCAATCGGTGCTCAAACACTTTGACGCGTGCAACAATCTTTACAATCGGAGCGTATTCAGCATATCCTGTGAGTAATGTAAGTGTGTGTTTATATGTGTATTTTTATAGATTATAAGCGTTATAATAAACTATCGGGTGAACAATTAATTTACTAATCGAAATTTGTCCGACTGTGGTTTCCGTAAGCATAGGTAGCGTCGATGCGAGCCTCGATCTCGACAACTAAAAGAGTGTGATCTAACCTGGATACCCCAGAACCACGTAGGTTACAAATTAATTCAAGCAATGTCACATTAATCAATAATGGCAAAATAAACGTTGGACTTTGGACTTTAGCTCAAAAATGCGATCGAACACGGCTATTTCCAAGTCAAAACAGCTTCGGCTTCTGGAGTCACCGCCTGTAAAAAATAAGGTTGCCCTAAGATTTTGATGCCGCAAACGGCTTAAAAACATATTTAGCGTTGCAGACAACAAAACGTCAAACGATACCGGCGCCCAAAGCGTTCATATTTCGGCCCCACCGTCCAGATATCGTAGGTCTCATTTATAACTCAGCATTGTAAAGGCGTGTTCACACGCTCAAACTTTTTGCTCCAATTTCGATCAAAATTTGAGCTCAAATTTTGATCAAAGTTTGAAAGCATCTTTTTTCCATTTTTGGTAAGCTTGAATATGTGAACACTGTACAAACTTTTCAAGGATATTCCTGTATCCATCCACCGACAAGATTCATTACATGAAAAAGTTTGAGCTCAAATTTTGTTCCCAAATTTTGAAATATCGCAATTTTTCGTTAAAAATTAGCGTCAAATTTTGATCAAAATTTGAGCTCAAATTTTTAGTTCAAAATTTGAGCACAACGCTTGAGCGTGTGAACACGCCTTAAGGGTTGTCTCAAAATTCAAAACGAATCTACTATACACATCTCTATACACCGAACACCACTACAGCAATTATATTTTAATCAAGTTCTATTTTCTATCAAAACGTGCGTAAAGATTTTGTTGCTGTCATCTGTTAGCCGAAAATGGCTGGTCTCATTTAGGACCAATTGCCGCGTTCCAGGTCACATAAGCTGGAACAGGTATATTGTTAGTTTTTCACAATTTTATAGTCAAACAGTTGGCTGAAAAAACACATTAGTCCTTATTTTGCTGTTAACACGAAAGTGAATTCATTGCTTTGACCCAGAGGTTTGTATACCGATGGTGAGCTATGCAATGCAAACTAGCTCAACAGGCCATTGCACGACTTTAACTGTCCTTACTAATCAGAGTTTGAAGAAAAGCCTTTTCACGGTACATCCAACCCCAGCTTTCATATAAGCGCCCCTTAGATACTATTGACCAACGAGAATCAAGTTTGTAAATGAAGAAGATTTCGAGCTGTCGCAAAGACATCACAGCACACCCTGCTAAATGCACAAAGCGTTACCAAATTGTCAGGCACAAGCTATAACCTGGGTATGATTTCACCAAATACAAATCAAACATTTTCAACGCATAAGTCATACGTGTATTTCATAAATTTCATCTCGGTTCTGTTTTTTAGGAACAACTGTTTATCGGACAGGCGAAGCCGACAAATAAGTGTTCGGGCGGGACACAGAGTGACGCCCGGTTTACGATCAGTAAAGATTACATTTTCATCTACCAGTTAGTAGATCCTAATGGGAAATGGATCTCTTCAAAGAAGTTGCTAACCTAACGGTCGCCCACAGCACCGGATATAATTGACGAAACCTGGCACGGATGCCGACGAAGTATAAACTTAAGTTTGCATTTTTTAATATCACAACAAATATTCTCAGAAATCTCTGATGTTGTCATCTTCCATCACGTCTATAAGAGACGGGGAAAAACGTGACATTAGTACCAAAAACGTAAAGTTTAATTGTGCCAACCGACTAAGCTTCAAACTTAGCCTTGGACACACAAAACGTTATTCAAGGAGAAAAAACCTTGAAATGATACGCTACGATGGAAAAAACTTGACATTAGTACCAAAAACGTAAAGTTTAATTGTGCCAACCGACTAAGCTTCAAACTTAGCCTTGGACACACAAAACGTTATTCAAGGAGAAAAAACCTTGAAATGATACGCTACGATGGAAAAAACTTGACATTAGTACCAAAAACGTAAAGTTTAATTGTGCCAACCGACTAAGCTTCAAACTTAGCCTTGGACACACAAAACGTTATTCAAGGAGAAAAAACCTTGAAATGATACGCTACGATGGGAAAAAACTTGACATTACTACCAAAAATGTATAGTTTAATTGTGCCAACCGACTAAGCTTCAAACTTAGCCTTGGACACACAAAACGTTATTCAAAAAACCTTGAAATGATACGATGGGAAATACTTGGCGAGACCCGTGAATTTTCAGAAAATGCAAAAGTTGGGTACTTATTGTTGCTATCGCAAAGCCAATTGTGTAAAATATCGTCTCGGAGTATCACACGACACTGAATCCTTGCAAACATGCCCTGCTATAAAACTTTAGATTAGGATCGAACACGTTTGTTATTCAATTAATGTACATAAAACTACCTGTTCCCATTCATTATTTGTACCTGGCCGCGTTAAAAAAATACTAATAACAATGACTAACCGCAAATTATAACTGATTATAGCACTCCTAATAATAGCAAATAGATTACTAGTTGCAATTTTAGCAAAAAAATTTTGTTTAACAATTCAAACCTGTTCTTGTCTCCAAAATTTATAATATGACAATAAAAACGAAGCTTTCCGACGCTCACGTCATTGAAATGAATCCGCGATACGTCACATTAGACAAGAACAGCAAGGGAGGGTTTGGAAAAACACTGCGCGGTATTCATGAAAAATCCAGGATCCAGCGCCTAACTCAGTTTGCGGAGACATAGCCAAATTCAACACTACCTACCTACACATTTATTCAAGAAATTGTAGAAATAGTCAGTATATAGCACTGATACCAACACAGATGGTAAGTCAATCACACCCACTTCCCTGGCTTGATATGCGTTTCAAAGACTACTTGGGACCCACACCCCACCTTATGATCTGAGCGACTGCCTGCTAAACTTGCCGCGTGAGACTGTTGAGGACATACATCAACCGGTTGTCAATTATCAACACTACTAGTCTCAGCATTTTAGGTGAACAAAATTAGCCATTTAGAACACGTGTGAAACACCATTCACTAAAAATAGTTATCATGTGTCGGAACTAACACACAAAACCCACCGCTAAATCGTGTAATTTTATATTTCTGAAAAATAACAGATATATAGCGTTGAAAAAACAGTAAAAAATCTAGAACACGTTAATAGACATGAAAATGAAAGTATTACTGCAATAATCCGTAATCCACCGTCTAGTGAAATTAGCAATTATCAAAAACGTTCACTGACACATAAATTACATCTGACATAAATAACTGTGCATAAAAAACTCATAGATACGTTCACTCACATCAGCAGACACTCGGAGCTTGAAACAAGATATTAACAGAGGGAACGCCGTTCTTTTCATGTCCCACAGGAAATTTCGGCAGCGAAAATGTCTCCGATATTGGGCTGACCACACCGGTTGTGTAACGCTCATTCCATGGAGGCTTTTGGGAAACCGGTTCCCTCATTTTAGGTAGCTATGTACATTTCCATAAATACAATATTAAACTTGGAGCCCGGAATCCCCGCGTTGGTTATGCTCCCTTTAAACAAGCCAACTGTGGGTTAGACGGACCGAACTGAAATGTAAGCTTTATACCGCTCTCCGAATATTTCTTATATTAATGCACAATAATTTCCAACCTGAATAGGAGGCATGGACGTGCTTAGCTTGCGTAGTCGAGTGGTACGAACAGTCACGTTTTGTGAGGACAATCGAAGGTATAAAGATCGAGCCACACTCTTAAATTTCAAGGCATAGGATTGTTTTGTTTCTAAACCAAGCAGCATTACGACTATAGTTGTATAGGAGTAAAAGAGATAGAGTTACTAACGGGGAAGTTTTGTTTGGAACGCACGAGGACCGGAACGGAATTTTGGAAAAGAAATACCCGGACCGGGATTTTAGAAGAATAACCCGCAGCCATATTAGGGAGATAGAGCCGGACCCGAATAAAAAACGGAACACGGGCACGGGCTATAGAGTGCAGGAACCAAATACCGGAATGGAATAGAAATAAAGGATACCCAGAAGACCAGAAGAGACGAGAAAAAGGGAAAGAGCAAGACAGTAGGTCGATAATATGGAAAGATGGAAATACAGAACCAGTAGAGGCGAGTACATGGATAACTTATAGATTGATATAAAATCAGTAATATACATGTTGTCACGTATTAACCAAGACGAAATGTACGTAGGAATTCGCTGGTTTCTAGTCCGGTTGAAACTATGTCATACTCGTATATATAGTATTTAGATATAGTAGTTGGAATAGATTACTGCGTCTCCAGCTTGCTTTTACCACTTATTTTTGACCAAAGGTACCCTTATAAGTACACAATAACACCACACTCAATATAACGGATTAGAATAACGATACATCACGAAACAACGCTTACATTTCAAGCCACACATGATCAAAGCCCATATCTCAACAGAACAGTGTCAACAGAACACGGTAAACTATTCCCGGACATACATATCTTGGAAGCCTAACCACCGGAAAAATAGGAGGAACATAACCCGTCCTACAAGACTTACTTGGAAATATACTAATACAAAAAAGACCCGGAATACACCTCCCCGACCCGCCAAATAAAAACACAAAAAAACACAATAAAAAAACCCACCCACAAAAAATACCCAACAACAAACAAAAAACCCAAAAACCCAAAACAAAAAAAAAAAAAAAACACAAAAAACAAAAAACCACACAACAAAACAAACACCCAAAAAAAAAACCACATACAAAACAACACAACCACAACACCCAAACAACCCCAAACCAAACACAAAACAACACACAAACCACAAAAAACAAAACACACAACAAAAAACAAAAAAAACAACCCACACACACCCAAAAAAAAAAAAACCCTAGTTGCTTGGTCAGCACCGGCAAATTGTTAGAACATCTTTTATGGGAATCCCAGGGTTCCGCCAATCTGCCACACCGCCATCCTAACGTTGCTTTCACTGCTGCTATAAAAACAACTGCTAAGCCGCGAGCTTATTGAACATTTTACTACAAGTCCTAATCCAAGACGTCCAGTGTTGTACTTATAATTCAATGTCGTCGCATTTCAAATCAAGGTCATGGCCCTATTCGACAAAACCATTTTAATTACAACTTACCCCCCCATTCGAAATCATAAGCCATTCGTCCACATCTCTGAAATTATGAACTGAACAGCGCGGAATGACTGCCGATACTATTCGAAACCTCGGTACGGTCCGCTGCATGTGTCTAATCCAACTGTTTTGCTCATTTCAAAAACTCAGTGGTTCTTTGTTGTAGGCCCGGTCCAGACAGTATGACCACTGTGCGACAGCGGCGTTCTGACCAAAAGTTCACCAGACGGGGTCAATTGCGTAACGTAGAAATATTCCCCATACTATCTCATGAAAAAAGCGATAAATTAAGTGTTTTTAGATATATTTTTTATTAAAAAAAACTATTAAAATCCACAATGGCGTACTAAATTTTTCCCAAAATGACCTCAAATAACAATGTTATTGCACAAAGTGCGACGGAAATATATATATTACGAGTGTGGTCGCAACGAATACTGAAAATTTTAATAATTTGTGTTATAAAATATTATATATATGATTAAGTGTTATTATATCAAATGTGATAAGACATATTCTCATCTGTATTTAAATATAAAATTTAAATACACTGGCTATACAAAATTTTGTATGTCGACAGTTCGCGGTTCAGCACAGCTTGCACTACGTAAAATACTACAAACGCGCAAGTTCTCCACTCAGCAGCAGAGAATACCCGCAAGCCCGGTTCCGGCAAAATTCGGGTTCTAGGCACTGATTCCGACTAATTTTTGCCGGATTCCAAATCCACTTTTGGATATCTGCCATATTTCCATTTCTTTGTTAGCAAACTAAACAGTCAATACGGAAATGTGCAACATAAAAACAAAATGTTTTCTCTCCTTGTGTTCACTCTGGTGCCTTTGATAACTCATTAATTCCCCCAACAAACTTTTTCCATCGGTACTAAGCAGTCTATTAGACACGCAGAGATAATGCTAGCCCAATCAAAAATTAGCGTATTTATAATTTTTAAAGTCCTCCTTAGTCCGTAATTGCCCAACGGTTGCTGCAACAACCGAAGATGGTGTCTTTTCCAGTTAATTTTAATTATTCTCGGGGTCCATGTAATTATGTCAGTCTGGGTTCATCGCCCAATTCGGGTTCCAAAATGAGCGTCTGATCACTCGTTCACGGCACAGATAAGCAAAAATACACCCATGGCAGGCATTAAAAACCAGTAAATTTTCAGTACATATTAGTGGCTTCTCCGCGCAAACGTGGAAAATGCGGGGCTTACTTGATAAGTGGCGGAGCAGTGTCAAAAATGCCAAATTTTGTGTCTTTTTCAGCTAAACACGCGACAATGTTGCACACATGTTGGTTCAGATTTTTTCTGACGGAGGCTAACCCCATGGGAAAATGTGAAAACAGCCCACTTTTTCCTTTCACAGTGCAGGTTGATATATTTTCGGTGAAGTTTTTATCTAGTAATGTAAA
Source organism: Trileptium ribeirensis (assembly GCA_030248225.1). NCBI lineage: Eukaryota > Metazoa > Nematoda > Enoplea > Enoplida > Thoracostomopsidae > Trileptium > Trileptium ribeirensis. The sequence continues at coordinate 20,337 of JASANE010029831.1, forward strand.
AATTGACCGTCTTAATCTTATATTGACGGTAGATGGAAACATTCCAAGTTTATAAATGACAGCGTTCACGAAAATTGAGAAAAAGTTTACAATGTAGGGCTTTTAGTTGTTACCGAACCGCTTATTTTCAGCGTAAGTACATTCATCGTAGTCAGATATCCCTAATATTTAGAGATAACTCAGAAAAACCATTTGAAAAACGACATATTTAACAGTTTCGTTACCCAAATTTTGCATTTGCAGCCCGTCAAATGAATAATAACGTACCCAGTGTACAGGAAACCGACGTGTTTGACCGCATAAACAACCCTCCATTCCCATAGCCCACAAACAAGTTGCTCATTAGTGGTTCCTTTTATTTTAAATTGTTGATAAGACCAGGTTCCGGCAAAAATTGCACTTACTCACTGCTCAATCTAAATAAAAATTAGAAATGCCCGACTGCAAGGACAACACTCCGGGTACCACTCTGGACATATTTCAGGCCAAAAATTGAGGAAATACATGTCGGCACTGCCTCGCTGTTTACAACAGGCATTTTCATTTTTCGTTCCAAATACAATTCGGCTCAACAAACCGCGTTTGAAATTTTTCCCAACTATAACAGTGGCACCGCACACTCGGTTCTTCAATCCATCGCAGGCTGCACGGCTTCTCAAAACAGTAGGATGGGAGTGTCCCCAGGTTACCCTGATTGTCGAAAATTTATTCTTTTGGGCTAAAAATGGGCTTACTTCTTCCTTTTTTGTCCAAAGAACTGCCAAATATTTAGCTCAGGGGTTAAATATCGCTAAAATTACTCTCCTTCCTAAACATGCAGCCAGTCGCGCAATATATATTTCAGGGTTTCGTACAATCACATCCATTACGATCCTCAAAGTTCAACGGAGACGCTACCCAGGTCCTCAGGTATAATTTTGCAAGTTTTGAGCAAGCCAACATAATACCATCCGCGACAAGAAAGCTTAGAATAGTCCCATTTCTTTTTCACAATAAAGCACGCTGCGTCTTTTCACGTCCATTTCCGCTAGATCATACCATACGCTATTACATTTCACCGTCTCCCGCAACCTCAGAGAGCCCTTGCACCAGTCCCGAGCGCTGGGAGGCTCGCGAAAAATTTCTGCACCTACGAACAGTACAAAAAAACAAAGAAAATAGGAGAAAATGTTGCATTCCATGTCGGCACCATGCTACCCCTACCGCCAATCCGACGGACGTTGAACGCCTATGAACATAATATATTCAAAATATACAGCCATGACATAAACTTACCACGCATGCTTTTCGTTGCTATTCATCGGCGTGATATACGAACTTGGTACCCATCCGATTTGACCGGGCAAGCGGGCAGGCTCTGTCGGGCCGACAGCGGGCGACTGCTGCTGCTGAAGTTGATCACGGCTCGACGACGAAGCGTGGAGAGCTGTTGTAGGAGCTTGTAGAGGGTGCTTCGGTTTGACCAGCTGCGCTTCACACCACTCGCCGCTTTTGTTGTAGTTGATTACGCGGACTTGGTCACCTCAAATCATATTCAAAATGTTTCACACGCACATATTTATAGTACATTATTACGAGTACGTATATTTGCGGCTGTCGATACCCATAGATTTACACAGTCCAAGGAGCCCGAATAACATTTCATTGCAAAATGGAAGTGTATTCACCCGACCCCCATTCAAGCTGGCATCTGTGTATAGTTTGAGTACCCCGGGAGTTGAGAGGTCAAAACCCAAAACGAGGACTATCCATGGTCCCGTCAACTACAACAAATGTTGCAATGGATATGGCATTTTGTCTTCGACGAATCGAAAATAAGCAGTTTCCTTCTGAGCACTCACGGTGGTACACAGTCATGGATAGAATATGATATCTATATCTACAATACCGACGTCACGTAATCCGAGACATTTCGTCGTATATACTAGATGATGGGTTGAGACCGTTGGGTTTATCACCATCACTTTTAAATATAGGGTTAACATGATGAAGCGAAGACTCATCGATTCTCGTCCCAAACATACTCCCGCTTCTCATATCTGAAATCTCTAGATTGAAATCAACGGTATACGGACCCAAGTAGAGTAAAAACCTGAACAAAATATAGGCAACTATTCCAAAGTCATTATAATAGCGGATCCTGGTCTATGTTCTGCTTTTGGATGTGTACTGTTTATTGCGTAGTTTGGACGTCGCTAGGAATATGCCGATGATGTACTAACGTAGACACTAACATAATTTTGACATAAAATTGGTTATTTTTTCTCTTAAATGGAGTCATGGTTTAGATATTGGGCCAACAGCTTCAATAGCTCAGGTCACAAGTATTGCGAAATTTTATAATTATCAAATCACTCCAGCACATATCATGGTAAAACGAAATTGGAATTGATTTTCTCTTCAAGTCTGAGTTGTTTCCTCATGGAAAAAGAGACAAATCAATCAAAAAACTTCACTAGTCAATGCTTAGCCGCAATATAGGTTAGCTAGTTTGAAAAAATTCCCTCGTAACGGAAATTGAAAAAAGAACTTTTGAAAACTATATTTAGTCTTATCGTAAAAATCAACTTGAACAGTCCATTTTTTGCATAATATGTAAAATGGTTTTTCAGTCGTAACAGTGCCTTTTGTTAGATCTTTCGTTAAAACGGCACAAAACCGGTTTAAAAAGTTGTTATTTCACTCACTAAAATATCGAAAACAAACAGAACATCCAACCCCTGTTCAAACAATATTCTCTCACGTTGTTTGCTACCTATTTCACTCACTAAAATATCTAAGCAAAACGCTGAATCACTTACGACAAATTTCATTCAGACGCCAAAATAACGAAATCTAGTGTTTGTTGCACCCCTTACTAAGTCCTATTTTTGGCTGAATACCTCCTGATAAGACGATTAAAAAGGGGTTGGCCAACCCCAAAGCCAAACCCGGAAAACGGTATGCTTCAGTTGGTTGTTTAATAAGCATTTGTTCAATGTGCAGATCACTTTGCAAGATCAATATAAAATGCATTTATTCTATTGTTAGTATATACAACTATAACTTGAAATGTTGATGTTAACTAAACATGGTTAGCCGTTGTATTAAGCATCGTACATTTCTTTCTCCTACAAAACATTGCGGATAAGATTTACATATTTCACCCTACATCGTAACATATATTGGGATGAAAAGCCACCAAAACTGAAGAAAAGCCAAAATTTGGCCTAAGCATGACACACTTTAGTAGGAAACACGACCACACGGTCATCATCAGGACAATAAGTTTTCTTTTAATTTGGCCTTCAACACTCATATGTTGACACATGTACAAATATATTTAAAAACCAGTCGTAAAAATCTAAAAAATATATCTCTATACACCTTGAAAAACCTGGCCCATAAGATATTTTACATCTGTCACGTTTCCACACTATCGAGACGCACCGAATAGTACCTTTTATGGTTAGAAATATCTGTCTTACTTGTTATCTTTTACCTATCGAATAGTACGCTAGGTGAAGTGGCGAATACGTCCTGGTTGTATGGAAAAAACAGAAAACGACGGAAATACGATGAAGAATTTTCAAACGGATCCGGTTAAGGTAGCTAAGTAACCCACAACCGGGTCAAAAAAGGTACCGTTCTACTCCTGGCTCAAGGTAAATCCATATCAACTAACATCAGACACCTAAAATTACTTCCTGGAAAAATATGGCCCACAAAGCTCCTCAGAAAGATTATTAGAAAAACATCACGATATATACCCTCGTGAATCCTTGAACCAGGGGTTCGTGGCTTCTCCTAGAGAAGCCACAAAAATAGGCATATCCGCCCATCTGTTCGTGACCTGTAGTACTCGTTGTTGCAATATAAATCTGCAACTAATGCAGTAACCAGGATGATCCATCTTTAGAAATAAGAAAATCTTTATAACTACACTTTTCTAATTTGGAATGTTTTACGGTGCATCTTACTTGGAGCATTATCTGTCGAAATATGTTCATGATTCTTAGGCGATGGCTAACCCTGTCTACAACCTGGACGAACATGCTGACGTGACGTCTTTGAGTTTAGAAACCAAATAAACCTACTTGCTGCCAAACTAATGTTTGGTATTACCTAGATAAACCCAATGGTATGTATATTCAGAAGTGTGCGCGCGCCCGGGTAGCCCCTGGGCCCGTGCGGCGCGGACAGAATTTCTGAGCCCGCGGGCTCAAGCTGTGATGTCCAACCAAAATTACTTATAAAAATTTTCGGGGACCCCCAGCGGAAAATACCCATTTATAATTTCCCGCGTATTGAGAAGCCAGCCAAGCTTATATTATTATTCAATATTCGCTATTACACGGTGCGATGTTTCGAAGGAACAATTTAACACCCGATATGTATGTTTGTATTCGAATAAGTTATAAAAAGATACGTATCATCAATTTCAGTTCAAGGAATGTTTTACAGTATATTAATGAGAACAGTCCAGAACTTAAATAAGCAATTATAAGAACAATTATTTTACTCCGTTTAGCAGCTCGTTGCAAATAGCCGAGTGTTCACTAAATACGGTGCTTCATTGAAGCCCTGGCTATGCCATGATACATATTGATGCCCGAAAACGATGACACACTTTCTACGTTTCAAAGCACCGAATATTCACCGCCGAAGCAATGTAGTGGTTTCCGTCGATAAAGTATAGTCACACCGCTTTTGTTGCATATACGTATATATTCGGATTCGGTAGCAATTCGTTTTTCTAACTGAATCTATTATAAATTAACAATTTCTTTTCGTCTCCAAAGTCATTAAATATTTAGCAAGGCTCCTTACTCACTCTACTCACGGTAATAAAATATATATTTTTATCATTGCTGTGCCAAAAATTGGTTGTTTATGAGATTTTATTTCCCGATTAATTTTGGTTTCCTCGGAATTTTAAATACAAAGCTTAACTCTGACTAATCCAAAATGGCGTCACCTTAGCTCTCATTTCCGCGATACATACCATACGATCCCAGGTTATGATGCTTAAGGATTTGCATTGGAGAAACTGCGATGCCCAGCCAATCCATCCCAATCACGAATGAGTGCTAATCGTAGAATTATTTTGTATGCCATTTCGTACAAATTCGCTATATATTTAATTGCAAATTCTATGGATATATATGTAATGTATCTACGTATAATATTACATTTGTTTAAATATATGAATTTGCAAGTTGCATTTATAACGCATACACGTAATGACGCTTATGTACGGACTTAACTAATATTTTAGACAATAGATGCACATGAAATGTCACTTGTTCACTGCATTCTTTAAATCATCCGAGCGTCTTTACCGTTAGCGGTCCTCTCTGAAGATGATCATTCACTGAACAAGCCACATACGGGTCACAAAATACATGCTCCACCATAGTGACAACCACGCGTCATAAGGTAGTGAGCATGATTCGTAGCGGACAAAAAAAGAATCAGGCAGCCGATTCGTTATAGTGCCACCATATACCTGGGCACCCAGGCCAGAAATCGCCGTATGGAATTACCTCAACTTTTCGGTTGCCACCCACCTAATATTAGAGGGATAAAAATTATAAGAGGGATAATTATTAGAGGGATATTAGAGGGAGGAAAAACTTGCCACAGGGCAAACATGTAAAGTTCAATTATTGACAAAAGACAAAAACGTTAGACGACTACTTGTCATCTTATTTGGGGGAACACTTGACATGATCGATCTGAACTAAATGAACAACATCGGCAACTTCAATATACGGCAAAACAGTATATATATACTCGACGTCAGACTCATGTCTTCAACTTGACACTGAGCCATGCGCTCAACGTCACCACATTCAATGTAATTTTCACATGCTGAATCGAAAGAGTGCATGCTTATGCATCAGTCGCGTGGACGATATATAATATGTACGCCTGCAATCTGCACAACACAAAACGCATAAAATTTGTCCTCAATTTCATACAGAACATAGCGATATTAGACACTTTTTCGTTATTTTGAGCCAATATAAGATAAGTTTACTATTTCAAGAGCACACATATCGTGTACCGTTGAGATGAATAGTAGAGCGCCGGAGTAAAAATTAGTATGAAAAACAGCAAAATATGAGCGAAACAAGAAATGTTTTATCCGGAAGCCAACCAGCCAGCCTTTGACCTTTTTATTGTCGTATTTGAACACTTCGATTCGAAAATCCGAAGCAAAGTCCTCCTTTACCGAGCTGTGTTTTGTTTGTCGGCTGTGCGTTCGTGCAACCTGAGACTCTGTCATTAGGCACACAGCGGCAATAGTTGTCTTCTGGCTTTCCACAAAGTTCGACTCGTTCTAGCGCTCAAAAATAATGATCGATGGCCGGTACGGAAAATCTCTAACTTTAGATTGTTTTCATTTAAGGCCAAGCAAGTTCTCTGGCTAATACTACGATATATAAATAGTGCTCGAGGATTTTGGGGTCAAAAACTTGTTAATATAAATAGTGGTGAAGTCGGGAACGAGGCCATGGCTCATCCCAGCATAGCTCTACGGTGACGGCTCTCCTTGTTCGTACCAACAGCCGATGATGTTCGACTCTGTTAAAGAGTTTGACACTCTAGCTTTCCGTTGCTTTTGTCCGCGGTACTCAAAAAGTCGTTCGAAAAAATGACCAACCCCATGTTCTTGAACCACCACATCGAAACCCCACCCAGGTTTTTATTCACCCTGTAAGACCAGCCAGGTATAAAAGAAAATTTTTTAGTGGGTCGACAACCTGGGATCCTAAAAAGAGAGTTGAAAACGTGGTTATGGTGTCTGAAAATGTGGTTCGAAAATCTGGAAAAGCCACAAAAAGTTGGTCGCAAACCTGGGAAGGATCCTGAGGTTATTGGTTCAAAAACATGAGTTGTGTATAAGTCGATTATGCAAGAACCTGGGAAGGGTCTGTATGTGGCGGTCCAAGAACATTGGCGTGGTGCCTCATGTTTACGACCCACCAAGGGGGGAGCGGTGGCTAAGAGCGAACACGCTCGCGACGTACGGCGGACGAAAAGAACGGGAAGCTAAGGATTGACGCACCCTTTAGCAGAGTCGAATAGCATCGACTCTTGGTTATACTATCAGCTATAGTAGACAGATATATACGTCATTACCAGGATTCGACTTGGTCCGCTGAAAAGCCCGACGATGTGTTTCGACTGTGCTTTACTTAATGGCAATAGTAACTCTAAACTTTTAAATAATCCGTTTCCAATCCAATCCGAGCCAAAACGTTTTAGTAGCGTTATTCAACTCAACTCGGGCAAAAATTATCACGGGCAGTGTGGGGATTTCGTGACCAAGGTGGATTACCAATTCTCACCGTCAATGCAAAGCCTTTATTCATTTACAAAGGTGCTCCTTGAATCCCAATACGACCAACTAAACCACTACGCCTTACACCGGGATTTCCGTCAATTACGCCCAGCTTTGCTTCTACTTTCACCAATAGCGTATCCATCCGCCGCAGTTGAAATGGAATCGGCTTTGATTTTGTTTTCCTTCTCAAAGTCGCTGTTCTCAATGTTTCCTCCAAATTTTAGCCGTGGACCGCAATATATCCGCAATGCTCGAGCACTTGGCTTCATAATTTAATAATGACAACAACTCAAACAAACACAAAACATGCTTAGTTTATATATTTCTATTACAGGGGCGTCGCCAAAAATTCAACCGGGGGCACCCACTCAGTGTGGGGTCAACCCAACATAGTAATTCACTGACGTTGCGGGGAAGGGGACCAACATCACACTGGGAGGGGATCTGCCCCCCGTGGCGACGACCCTTGTAAACATAGTGCCCGATGTGGTTAGCGGACGAGTCGTCCTCGGCTCAATCCTAAGCCCAAGCCTAACCCGGGATGTCATTCTGGCCAGGGGCGAATTGTCCAGTTCTAGATTGCAAATACAATATATACTGGTTTATTCAGTTCAGATGATAGGTACTTACAAAAATCTGCATTTACTGCTTATTCCAACGTTCTTCCTGTAAAATCCCGTCAAGATCAAATAAAGTTTGGTCCCAACAGTCTACCGCAAAACTTGACCTGGGCTTACAGTTGGACGTCAAAATTTTTGCATTTTATTCTAAATTAACCACTAATATTTTGCTTTGAGGTGCCCACTCTCGTCAAATTTTTTGCCCTTTTATTCTAAATTAACCACTAATATTTTGCTTTGAGGTGCCCACTCTCGTCAAATTTTTTGCCCTTTTATTCTAAATTAACCACTAATGTTTTGCCTTGAGGTGCCCACTCTCGTCAAATTTTTTGCCCTTTTATTCTAAATTAACCACTAATATTTTGCCTTGAGGTGCCCACTCTCGTCAAATTTTTTGCCCTTTTATTCTAAATTAACCACTAATATTTTGCCTTGAGGTGCCCACTCTCGTCAAATTTTTTGCCCTTTTATTCTAAATTAACCACTAATATTTTGCCTTGAGGTGCCCACTCTCGTCAAATTTTTTGCCCTTTTATTCTAAATTAACCACTAATATTTTGCTTTGAGGTGCCCACTCTCGTCAAATTTTTTGCCCTTTTATTCTAAATTAAGCACTAATATTTTGCCTTGAGGTGCCCACTCTCGTCAAGCCGCCATTGCTGTACGGGAAAAATAGCCTGACATAATTTGGCTCACATGATCATCCTTGCTATGAACGTAATCTGATATCAGGACCTATCGAATTGTATTCAAATGACTAATTCCTTGAAAACCAACAAAGAAGAACAAGCTTAAAGCAAGAACGTTGTGTCCGGCCGTCCGGAACAGCTATGACCGCAGCACGCATTAACATTCTCTGACAAATTATTATTGCACTTATATATACGTGCCGCAGCTATACCCAGCCAATAAGCGCCCATAAGAAACTTTCGACACCACATTGTCTAATGCATATTGCATGAGACCATGACCACAAACTATAATAAATGTAATTGTTGTCTATTATAATCCACGTCTTGCCATAAAAGCCGCCTGGCAAATAATAAATAATTCAGTTTTGAGCTAATGTTTTCACACAATTCGAGTGACCTGAATTGAAACCATTTTTATATAGACACACAGTCTCCATCGGAAAACTAGCCATTTTTCAGAGTTGTTAAGTCTACAAAACTCCAATGTCTCTCGTCCAAAGCTTTTATAGTAATTGATTTCCGATCAAAACAGTTCTCTGAGTCTAGTGATCATGGCTCAATCAATAGCGAAAAAAATTCTGCCTGGTTCTGAAAAGAAACTACTCACTGTCTATCATGGAGTAACCGGAATTCCGGTTCCGGCGAAAATAGTGTTCCGGTTGCGATTACGGCAAATTGCAAAAGCTATAGCGGAACCGGAGTACCGGTGTGAAAATTTTGTTTCAAATTTTACCACATTTGTGCTTCATTTGTAGCCCAGACATATGTAATATATATATATATATATATATATATATATATAATGATCAAGTTCCAATACAACCAAGACAAGATTAACGCAGCAATTTGCCGCGTGAAACGTAAGTAGGGCACATAATTTCAGTAGGAATTTTATATCTTAATCTGCATGAGTTTGTTAACAAAACTAAGCCAGCTTGATGCTTGTAGCAGCTATTTTACATATCCAGAAGTCTGCGGGGCATGTTCGAATTAAACCGTCCAACTCGGTAACAGAGTACGGATTACGTAGAAGTACTTAGCGTATGTTTGGCTAACATAAATGTCGTCAAGTACCAGCCAGTGCGCTTGTAAACTTTGTAAATCAGTCTACCTTACAGTAAAATAACGTTATCTGTAACGCTGCTAGAAACTACATTCTTGGCAGTGAACTGTATTTATTGAAACTATGCGAGCAGTATCACAGTGTTTCTCATTTATAGCATTCTGATGAGAAAGTTATCATCATTATCATCTAACTTACGGGCACTGTTTGTCCAACGCTAGCCTAAGCAGTGTCTCTGATCACTGATTACAAAATTACCTTCTATCATTTTCTCTTAGAACCATACAAACTAATAATTTCCAGTTTCCTACAAAACAACATGTAACAAACTTATGTGTAGTAAAGCGAAGCGACTGGCGACAGAGCGAAAATGTTTATGCTACACTTCATGCGTTGTAAGTATATACATTGAGTTTGACGCAATACACACAAAGGTGCATAGTGGAACTACATTTGTGAGCGGAGCTTGGGCTGTGGCATTACGAATGTACTCAATTTTATGTTCTTGTAACTACATTGCATATGGCATAGGGCTTTATCATTGGTAAAAATATTATATTTGAATTCTTCGACCCAAAAAACCCTATAGTGGTTCGATCGAAACGATTCTATTTCAATAAATAACACAAATGTAGCAAAATTCGCTATTTTAACTGCATAAGCTTAACTAATTAGCTAATTAACCACCCAAAATTTTTTAATCCCAAATATCAGGTGCACATTCTGACATGATAGGCTTTCAAACAAAAAAGTTTTTTTAAAATCGGTTCAGTGGTTCTTGAGATCCGTCGCACCGAACGAACGGACGGACAGCGACCTTTTTACTCCCAGACAGAAAATAAAACGCTTCGCTCGGCTTCGCCGAGCTCCGCTCAAAGACATTTGTTGCTCTGGGTGCTCAGAAACCGACATATTAATCGATAAATAAACATTATTAGCTTCCTCAATCTCTTTAAAGTTTCAGAAACGCAATAATGCCATCGCAATTCATTAAGTTTAATGTAAAAGTAATTTTTAATATATACATTTTAAATCCACTGTACCTCCATTTCTTCCTTCATCTTCGATGACAAGCTTCCGGATTAGGTTTAAATGGACGGTTCCGGTTATTCCCTGCTGTAAATATAAGAAGTGTATGCTTGAAGCACAAGTGGAACCATGTAAAAACGATAAACTAATTTAATCCAAAATTTGAGAAGCCCATCGGCAAAGGACCCTCATAGTTACAACACGACTAAACCGCGGATGGAGAACGAGCCATAGCCGTGGGTCAACGGGAGGCCAACGTCTGCCCGCTCATACTAATTGTCCCCGCTGACCGGCGATGACAAAAGATAAGCTTCGCGTGCTCTCAAACGACTACGACGTTTCGCAATGGTGTTACTTGTATTAGTTTGCCCTTGTTCTCGCATTATTTCACCAGCTAATAAGCATCTGTCTTCAACAGCAAAGCACGATGTCAATGTGACGTGAAGCCAATGAAGACGGTCGTTTTCTTTTCCCGTTAGTCTAACTGGGCACCTGGTTTTATTTCATGCCTTCGCTTTACTTATATACAGATATAACCTAGCATCATCAAGTTGCGGTTATCGAAGTTAATACGCTACTTTACCAGCTTCCCGGGGTCTGGGTATACGTGCTCGTAGCGCGGGAGTAAGGGGTTAGCCCTCCGTCACACGTCGTCCAACCTGCTCCTGTAGGCGCCACAGACGCCAAACCATATGTGCTGAAGGCGCCACACTCCACCCACGCCCACCCCTGGCCGCGAGACTGACCCCAACGGAGGACCAATTTACCCCTCCTGGGGCCTCGCACACTGATCATGTAAGGGGTTGGTTAAGGGTACAATTGCGGCAATAGCTACTGGGTCGTATCAGCTTTGGCCATATCTCCAAATAGTGCCGGTGAAACAAGGCTGTACCTCACTGCTAAGTAGATTAGAAATACCATATTATAAAGTTGCGCTGTCAACCAAATGACCTGGTCATTGATCTCTTGGCGGAGCTTTAACGGCAGTGATCCAGTTGGTGACAAGGCTTCCCGTTGATGTCACCCGAAACGACTCGATTCCATGTCTGGTATCAGACTTTAGTTCCATTTCATTTAACATCGGTTACTACAGGTCTCCAGCAGTGTTTAGCCGTGCCATGCACCTGACGCGGGTCCATTAGTTCACCTAAAAGCAAGCGTAGAGTATCTTTGACCTTTTATGGCACCTAGGATTTTGTCCAATGCTTTTGTGCTCTGGTTCCAATTAGCATTTTGCCAGACCATCTCGGACTATGTGTAAAATAGCCGACAGTAAGTTAGATCATATCCGTTCGATGCAGTTACAGTGGGTTACTAAGAATTTACATAGTTTTTCCTGATTCATGCTCGAGAATTTATACTGTGCTCAATTCATGAAACCACCGCAGCCTGTCCGTCCGGGCTATGGAGTATGGGGATTAAGCCCGGAATTCTGAACTCGAACCGGTCATCAGGCTAGTAATATAAAATAACTGGAGTAAGCTAACGAAAACTAATTATATAAATACGTACCTACCCCACCCACCCGGTGTGTTACCCAAAGCAGAGCTGGCATCGTCTATTAATGCGATCTAAGGTCGTTGTTGGTTCAAAAGAATACCGGTGCGCCCAACGACTGTGGACCACCGGTAACAATACCTAAAAACCAAGCTTCATTTTTCATTAAGCCAAAGCCTCGACTAGCGGAGTTCTCTTAGAACTCCGTTTGCAAGCGATGGTCCCATTTATAAAAATATCATAATTAATAAGTTCGGGCTTAGCAAAGTAGTGCCATGTTGCTTTTGCCTTTATTGTTTCTTGATATTATTTAATTACCACGCCATCGATAGTGTTGTTGGTTAGACTGACTGACTGAGAGACCAAACTAAGCCGTTGTCAGCTTTAACGATACAGTTATTAAGTAGATGCCATGGCTTTGTAACTCGGACAAAAACATTGGGGTCTCAGTGTACACTCATTCTTTTTTGTGAGCACCGTATTATTCATATTACTGCGCTGTTTGTATTGCTGTAATAACTTTGTTACGACCGTATCGATATAGGCAAGGTATCAGAAAACGGTAATAACTAAACAAATGTAGCTTGATTGGTGTGATTTGTGGGTCGCCAACAAATTAGGTGGAATACTTCGGAGATCAGATAAGACTCAACGGGTGGATTGCTATATCTGAGTAGACTTTCATGAAACTTACGATACCTAGCTTAGGCTAAATTACTCGCTATATCCAGATTTATAGAAAGCCGAGCTTATCACAAGCTAATAAAAGGGCCTTACGATAGTTTTACGAGCAAATAATGCTCTTGGCTAAAGCAGAAGCCAACAAGATCAAACCTAGTAAGTCTAAACGAAAGGACTGCGCTCAGTCAACAAGGATACATGCGACTAGCAAAAACAGAAGACTTGTGACGGACCTTTCCAGCAAGCATATACTTGCTGTTTTGCATGAGTTAGTCTAAATTTTTTGTCATTAAAATTCAAATTTCATTACAAATTAATGCAAAGACTTAGAAAATTTCAGAAATGCTATCCTGTTCGTGCTGAAAATTACAAGACATCCGATAGATTTTAGGTGCGCATCGTTTCAATCGTAACCAGAACAATTTCGACAACAGTGGTTCATCAATTTTAATCGAAATATGTTCTTAGGCACTACAGTACTGATCACATGTCATGACGTTTCCAGAGGTTGTTACAAGCAAAATGACTCGGAGGTGGTAAAGTTTAGTGGACAGCACTTCCGGGCTGTATACGCATGTGTCATCACACGTGTCTCTGTCCACACCGTATCCAGCTTAGTTCCTACGTGTAATGCTGTCCCTCCCAAAGCTCCGGGTTCCACCAAACACAAGGTTGTGCGCAGGAAATGGTTTTCAAAGCCTCCGTTCAAATTCACAGATGCAGACCCTTCGTCAGACTTTATTTACGTTGTTTAGAAAGCTTTCTGCTACGCACATACGTTTGGTTCTTGATGTTGTCACAGAGAATACAAAGAAAGAAATAGTTTAGTTCATCAAATGACTCTGCGCATGGGTACGATTAGTGATGGAACTTGAGGAAACTTTCGGGTCCAGACCTGGCCAACGGATCCTTGGAAAACGTCTAGCCACTTATGATTCAAAACAAACATAGTTTAGTTGATGGCACATCGGCCGCACGTTTATTGCGACTATTTTGAAAATTTAGGACTAATTAAAAGCCGAACACTTTTGTTCTATCGAAACGCCCAATTGAATTAAACAAACATGTCCATTTTTGAAGCTTTTGCATTGCCTATTACAAAATCGATCACCACGGACAGTCTTCCGGCACCCCCGCCCACCATTTCTCGTGGCCATACCATGCCTCCACCGGCATCTTAAGGCGTGTTCACACTATTAAACTTTTTGTTCAAATTTTGATCAAAAATATAAAAGCATCGTTTTTTTGCATTTTTCATACGTTTGAACGTGTGAACACTGTTAAAAACTTTCAAGGATATTCCTATAGCCAATGATCCACGCCATATATTACTAGACAATGTTATAACTCAACTTTTGAAATATTGCAATTTTCGTTTAAAAATCACCGTCAAATAATGAACATGTCAACACGTCATTAGTAACAATCCATTGACAATGTTTATCAGAACCGATTGCAATTCAAGGCCTCTTTTCCGGCCTTCCGCCCACCTATAAACTTTCCATTTCGGCACTATAACTACATGCACATATATAAACTTTATTAATACACATAAGCGTATATATTGCTACACAATCCACCTGTTGCCGCAGCCACACGGCTTCAGTTTTACAAAGCAAAAGGTGTATACGTACCTAACCTTGGGATATCGCTATTCACAAATACACACACACACGTGTATACACATTGATTGCTTGGCCGACCATAAATGATTTCTCTGTGTTTCAGTTTGTTTTTCCTTTCAAAACAAGGCCCTTCATCGCCAAACAGCACTCCAATAATGTTTGAGTTTTGGTCTTCTATTACTTTTACTATTGATTGACTTTCGCATTGTATTGCACCACTCAATGAGGCGCCCCCTCCTCGGTACGCCGTTGTGGAACGAAACTCGCTGCTGAGAGCATGGATTGTCATGCATGTGCCTGGCCCCCAAAGAATAAAGGCCATAGCACCCCTGTGCTATTACACGTGCCCCCTGTTGCGCTGTGGCTGTCCTAACATACCCAAAAGTGTAGAAAGTTCTGGTTACGCCATTGAGTTGTATCATTTCGTGGCATTCGAATCCGGAGCTCTCATAATATTTGAATGCAAACGGCTCGTGGTACGGTGAGTTTTGCTGTTAAATGTGAGAACAAGCATTAAGTTTTCGACTCGCCATGGCTTTTTTGAACATTTTTATGGGCACATCATAGACCGTTTATCAAAATTTCGATCGCTTGGCCAATAAAATAACTCCGGGTTTCTCAGTTGGGATCATTTAACCTTCCCTGGAATCAACCACGAGTCCCATTTCTAGCTGCTCAATACGTTCAAATATAAATTTTGCTCTAGCGATTGCACCAACATATACCGGACAGCCAATAAACTAAATGTCTATTAAACTTGAAGTCCAGCATCAATCCTGCAGAGGCACAGACAGCTCCAAGGTTACGGCGGGGTTTAGATATCATGCTGAGTCGAGCATAGCGATTCGGCTGTTCAAAAACTACTAGACTAGGCTCGGGCTTAAAATCCCAAAATTCAACATGGGCGATTGAATACCGTCGCACACTCTGAATCAGTGGACTTGTCCGTAGCAAATAGTTGTAGCTAAAACAGGAAGAAATCATATTCTTGCGAACGAGTGAAGATATTCGTACCACCAATTTTACAATTAAACCACGGAGACGAAACTTGAAACCTACGTCCAACGAAGCTGGCCTTCCTTCTTGTCCTTTAGGCACCTATTCCAGTGTTCGGTTTTGACTTTCCTTCTGCCCCTTTGCAGTTAGCCAGCCAGCTTATTCAACAACCCAAATGCCATGCGAATACTAATTGTCAATAATTGGAATCAGACCCCGAAATTTTGTGTGCCTATTTGCACCGTAGGAGAGGAAGCAGCGACATTAGAACATTCTCAGCACCAAAACTCAGCTCTTGTTTTTGCAATTTGCGATTTCGTGTTTCGGTAGCCATCTGGTTCTGACAGTAAAAACGGTGTTAATGAGAGCGGCAGCGTGTTTCCTCAACTTTACCTTATTCGACGCGTAGCGGCACCACAAATGGTTGCATAAAGCATTGTGTTTGTATCGATGTATCATGAACGAGATTTGAATCAATAGACACATGCAGTTGGGAAGGAACAATATTTTACAACTGGGCGATGGGTGGAGGCAAGCTAAGACAGACCCATTTCTAAGACTCGAAAGCCCATTCTTAACTATAAGCATCAGATTAACGCTACGTTTGACGGAAAGGCACAGAAGGAGTACAATAAACATCGAGCTTGATATCTCGCGGTCGGCTTCCCGGAGTACCTGCACCTTGTGCTTTGCAACAACTGCCGTATAATGGTTGTAACATGCCTAGTCGTTGCCCACACGGCTGTTTTTCCATGCCCATTTTGAGCGGAAATTACAGAAACTGATTCCTTCACCATCATGTCGTTCCTAGACAGCTCCTGATAGACGTCGTATCACGCCAAGTCATGACAACGCGCTTCCGCGCATACAAACAGTGAGTCTCACTGTATTACAATAAACATGTATCTATTTATGTATATACAACGTAATTCGAAGCCGGCTTAGCTACCCGTACAATTTTACCCAACGTTACTAAAGACAGTTTCCAAAATCAGGTTGCTGTCAATCAAACGCCGCCAGGCAATGATAAAGGCACTACATGCGGCATCTGACCCAGTCTTCAACTCGCTGGCCACACTCAACTGCATTCACCCGTGCCCTCTGCCAGCTAGTATAGTATAATTATAAATTTATAATATCACGACAACTGCTCCAAAAAAGTTATCAAACTGCTACACAAACCAGCAGGGCATCGTCCAAAACTTGCGGCCAATTTGGTTTTAGCCAGTGACGACTATTATTAAATATCGTTGTTTATCTTAACCTACGGCGAGGTCTTTTATATATTTTCTCGTTGCATTTTAACCTGTTTTTTTCATTATAAAATTTCTATTTTTGACAGCTACAAAAATATTGAGACAAGTTGTTGTTTTTGTAGATAATCAGACCTGGGACACGATGCTTTTACTTCGGCGGCTGCTAAAAACACAGAGGACAATCTGGTTTCTACGGATAGTGCTCTTCGATAGTTTTTGCTCGATAAGGCGCCTGAATGTATTAGCGGAATGTAGAGCACATATATAGAGGGCAGTGGATAAATGCCGCTATCTCAGGAATTCCCAAGGGTACATTCAAATTTACAATCGTTCAACACTGACAAACTTGAAGCGTCAACTAATCAGGTCTATGGCGTAACAAACCCGAGCGGACGTTTTACGGCGAAGCCGAAGACGACCATTCTGGCAGTTGAGAAAGATTTCTTTTGCGTTGCTTCGAGCCGGCTCTCGGCAAAGAAATCCTTCAGCCACTCTTTTGATCCATCAGTGCCAAAAGACGGTCCTTGAAATGGCTATAAAACGCAAATTTTCCGTGAAACATCACTATTCTGCGTCACAATACCAACATGAAAGCAGGACCTGTCCAGGGCCAACTAAAGACATAATTGCTGGAGAAAAGCACTGGAAGACAGGGCAATTTGTGGTGGACGATGCTACGACGGTTCATTAAGGTCTACTTTGCACAAACCAAAGGACTATACATTTATATTTGACTATGTTGCATATCTCGTTCAAACCAAACTACGAGCCCACTTTGAATCCAACACTGGGTCTTCCGCGTGCGCAGCAGACGTGCCAATCACAACACTATGGAGCCGCTTGAAATTAGCGATGTTATTGCTTCACTGAGAGTAGTTATTTGTCGATATCGTGTGATCTCTTCAAGGACTTTTTCATGGAACAATTTCAAAATCGATTACTGACGTAAAGCACTTATTGGAAATAAAGAATAAGCTTTCTCAAAAATATTCATCAGCGTTAGGAGCGATATCAGCCTGAGGCTTCCCATTATCTGGCCCACATAATGCGTAGCCACACCAAATATGTATTCGTTGGGCAGTGAATAAAAATTTAAAATTGAGTGTCAAAACGCTACAACCTCTATCATTTAAACAAGCAATCTTGAAAAGTTTTCGAAAAACTTTAGCGTGTATTCTTAGTTGACCGATTTCAGCGTTATAGACATTCTTTATGACAACACGGATGTCGAAACCAAAAACGCTAGACAACAAATGCCCGCACCTGCTCATAAGCTCGCCTAATATAGACCTAATCATGCCCGCCTAATATAAAACCTTATGCAACACGTCCATCACAGCTGTTAGCGAATCCGCCTGTTACCACAAGACCGCTTCTGGCTAAAAACGAATAATCAATACTTGAAAATAGCATGTTTGTACGCCTCAGGCGATAAAGACAGCAAATCATCAGTCTTGTTAGACGACCGTTGTATGGCGAGACGAAAACCCTTGCTCGAGCTAATCAGGGTTTCTTTGCTCAGAAAATTTCGCCACATTCGCGTTTGTCAAAAATCCTTCACATGGTCTTAGGCGATAATTGTCAATCAACAAATCAATTGATCGCTTAGACCAAGAAACACCACGCCGCAATCACAACAGTGGTAACTTCATTACCGAGCGATGAATAAGCTCCACAAAACCCCATCCACCAGCTGACTACAACGTTAGCTTCGACGACGACTGCAGTCACTGCAGGAAACAATGCTTCGCTTTCATCTTGCCTCCTTTCGTTGGTATAATTAAATTGTCCCTAGCGGTACTTTTGGCACATCAAACTTAGCTGCTTAAACAGTAAACTCGGATACGTTTGAAGCGCTTTATCGTCGTCGCACCAACAGTATTTTCGCCGATAAACATATGATTTGATCAAATAAAACATATTCATACAGCTCTGTCGCTACGGCCATCCCTTCACAAAATGACTAGCACATAAAACGAGAAAAACATAAGTGCGGCTCGCTTTGTCAGCAACAAAATTTCGTTTCCCCGCAATTACCCACTTTATACATTCAGGCTAGCAATTTTAGTTTACGAAGCTAACTCGACAGAAAACGTGCCAAAAATCGTTTTCCTAAGCAATAACATTGTCTACGATGCTAGGTTCAGTGTTCGCTTACGCCAAAATATAGCAAGAAAAGGATTCTGAATAGCCGCTTCAAAATTCGCTTCGAAAACAGAACCTTTCTGGGACAACTTGGGAAAATTTGAATACTGACTTCTAGGCGACAATTCCACGAGCGCGTTCGAGTGAATTTTAACGATACACTAATTGCTAAAGTAGTATATGCTTTTCTATAGTAAGAACACTATCTAGCTCCGTTGACGATGGGCTACACAAATTCACTATTCTTTAGTGAGTACAACAAATTAAATTTCCTCAGCTTTAATCCTAGCACACCTTCCCATTGGTCTGGTACCGAAAACCAAGTATGGTGAATGCTCGCGTGCTGTAGGGCGAGTGCAATTTCCCGTCGCCTTAGAGTTCTTCTTACTGGTACCTAGGTGTATTTACTACAACATATATTTTTACTTTGAAATGAAATTTGGAAAATTACAACACGTATAATATTGATGTTATAGACGGTGACCCCTTTGCACTTCCGCTACAATAAATTCCGCTGTGGTCAGTGTCAAAAGCCACGTTCCAACTTCCCACAGTTGAACATTTTCTTTAGCTCCCCCTTCAAGTCTGAGATTCGTCTACTGCTAAGGCCGTGTGTACGCTGCATCCGAATCCCATCCGACACAATTTTTTCGCATCCAAATCGGAAGAAGTCGTGTGAAAAATATATACATATTCATACACCCGCATACGGTAGACATAGTGTAGCCGTGTCGGATCGAATGCAATGTAAACACGGCTAAGAAGCAGCAATTTTGGTATCGTTCACCTGAGCCCATCAAAACGATTGCGAAAATGTCCATTGGGGCCATATAACAAAAATTAAAAGGGTACGTAATTCCACCTGAAACTGATACCGAAATTGCTTTATAACTTTCTCCAAAATTTTATTCACCAGCTCAAACGAATATTGCCAATACAATTATGAATTTAATTCTAAGTACCAAAGGCGAGATTTATATATAAACACAAACAAATGGCCAAAATGTTTTTTCCACAAATAAAACCTCAATAAGCAGAGTGGATTGGTACCTAAGTTCTGCGTCGACTTTCGGGCTGCGGAAGGACTAAATGAAAAGCTGAGCATCTTTTACAACGAACGCCGCCCTACGTCACACCCACAATCCTGTCTGCCTTAACAATAACTAATTCGGCTATAGTTATACATTTGGTCGTTGACCGCCCCTCTCAAGCCTATCACCCGGAGTTATACATTTGGTGGTTGACCGCCCCTCTCAAGCCTATCACCCGGAGTTATACATTTGGTCGTTGACCGCCCCTCTCAAGCCTATCACCCGGAGTTATACATTTGGTCGTTGACCGCCCCTCTCAAGCCTATCACCCGGAGTTATACATTTGGTCGTTGACCGCCCCTCTCAAGCCTATTAAAAGGAATTCTACATTTGGTCGTTGATCGCCCCTCTCAAGCCTATCACCCGGAGTTATACATTTGGTCGTTGATCGCCCCTCTCAAGCCTATCACCCGGAGTTATACATTTGGTCGTTGATCGCCCCTCTCAAGCCTATCACCCGGAGTTATACATTTGGTAGTTGACCGCCCCTCTCAAGCCTATCACCCGGAGTTATACATTTGGTCGTTGACCGCCCCTCTCAAGCCTATTAAAAGGAATTCTACATTTGGTCGTTGATCGCCCCTCTCAAGCCTATCACCCGGAGTTATACATTTGGTCGTTGATCGCCCCTCTCAAGCCTATCACCCGGAGTTATACATTTGGTGGTTGACCGCCCCTCTCAAGCCTATCACCCGGAGTTATACATTTGCTCGTTTACCGCGCCTCTCAAGCCTATTAAAAGGATTTCTACATTTGGTCGTTGACCGCCCCTCTCAAGCCTATCACCCGGAGTTATACATTTGGTCGTTGACCGCCCCCCTCAAGCCTATCACCAGGAGTTATACATTTGGTCGTTGACCGACACTCTAAAGCATATTAAAAGGAATTCTACATTTGGTCGTTGATCGCCCCTCTAAAGCATATCACCCGGAGTTATACATTTGGTAGTTGATCGCCCCTCTCAAGCCTATCACCCGGAGTTATACATTTGGTGGTTGACCGCCCCTCTCAAGCCTATCACCCGGAGTTATACATTTGGTCGTTGACCGCCCCTCTCAAGCCTATTAAAAGGAATTCTACATTTGGTCGTTGACCGCCCCTCTCAAGCCTATCACCCGGAGTTATACATTTGGTCGTTGACCGCCCCTCTCAAGCCTATCACCCGGAGTTATACATTTGGTCGTTGACCGCCCCTCTCAAGCCTATCACCCGGAGTTATACATTTGGTCGTTGACCGCCCCTCTCAAGCCTATTAAAAGGAATTCTACATTTGGTCGTTGATCGCCCCTCTCAAGCCTATCACCCGGAGTTATACATTTGGTCGTTGATCGCCCCTCTCAAGCCTATCACCCGGAGTTATACATTTGGTCGTTGATCGCCCCTCTCAAGCCTATCACCCGGAGTTATACATTTGGTAGTTGACCGCCCCTCTCAAGCCTATCACCCGGAGTTATACATTTGGTCGTTGACCGCCCCTCTCAAGCCTATTAAAAGGAATTCTACATTTGGTCGTTGATCGCCCCTCTCAAGCCTATCACCCGGAGTTATACATTTGGTCGTTGATCGCCCCTCTCAAGCCTATCACCCGGAGTTATACATTTGGTGGTTGACCGCCCCTCTCAAGCCTATCACCCGGAGTTATACATTTGGTCGTTGACCGCCCCTCTCAAGCCTATTAAAAGGAATTATACATTTGGTCGTTGACCGCCCCTCTCAAGCCTATCACCCGGAGTTATACATTTGGTCGTTGACCGCCCCCCTCAAGCCTATCACCAGGAGTTATACATTTGGTCGTTGACCGCCCCTCTCAAGCCTATTAAAAGGAATTCTACATTTGGTCGTTGACCGCCCCTCTCAAGCCTATCACCCGGAGTTATACATTTGGTCGTTGACCGCCCCCCTCAAGCCTATCACCAGGAGTTATACATTTTGTCGTTTACCCGTACTCTCAAGCCTATCACCCTGAGAAATACATTTGGTAGTTGACCGCACATCTCAAGACTATTAAAAGGAATTCTAGATTTGGTCGTTGACCGCCCCTCTCAAGCTTATCACCCGGAGTTATACATTTAGGTCGTTGACCTGCCCCTCAAGCCTATCACCAGGAGTTATACATTTGGTCGTTGACCGCCCCTCTCAAGCCTATTAAAAGGAATTCTAAATTTGGTCGTTGACCGCCCCCCTCAAGCCTATCACCAGGAGTTATACATTTGGTCGTTGACCGCCCCTCTCAAGCCTATTAAAAGGAGTTACACATTTGGTCGTTGGCCGCCCTCTCAAGCCTATCACCCGGAGTTATACATTTGGTCGTTGACCGCCCCTCTCAACGACCAAATGTAGAAGCA